>JAWNGG020000450.1:0-70536 GCA_036937485.2 Tetragonisca angustula
CGCAGGTCGTTTGTGAAATGTTAATCTAGGGATGTTTATGAGATTGTCGCTGACGTTAATAACACATAATGCAGTGGATTACTCTCCCATGGCCAACAGTCGTTAATCTAGGGATTTTACATGATCCCTTACAAAAGATACTTTACTCGTTAATTTAATTTCAATTAAGAGACACATTTACTTAAAATTTACTTAAAATTGTATTACTATTTTCTTCAAAAAAAAAAAAAAAAAAAAAGAAGAAGAAAAATTCTAGTTAAATAGTTGAATTAAAATATCCAAACTTGTAATAATAATCATCTTCAGAAATAGATTTTCATAAAATATTAACTTTATTCACTTTATTTCAATTATTCCTTGCGTAAAAGTGTATTAAAAAGTACTTAACCGGTATAATTCTGCAGAAATCTTCTTTATCCACTACATTTTCTACCTTATCGTCCTAGTGACATTCAAGATTGTTCTTTACCATAAGAGCAGCAAAATTCACCAAGAGTTCCTCTTTATCGCCGTTTTCTCTTCGTCACTCCCTTTTTTCAATTTTTAAAAAATCTTACTCTCTTGTACTATCCCCTCACCATTTTTCCATCTTATTATCTTTCCTTGGTAAATTAGATTTTTGTCATTAAAAAATTATAAAGCAGCTAGAAAATACCAAAGCTGTAATTTTATATTTGCACTTTGTCAGTTAAAAAAGTTTCCGTCTGTTTCTACTTTGATAAAG
The DNA here is from genome assembly GCA_036937485.2 of Tetragonisca angustula. Taxonomy (NCBI): domain Eukaryota; kingdom Metazoa; phylum Arthropoda; class Insecta; order Hymenoptera; family Apidae; genus Tetragonisca; species Tetragonisca angustula. The sequence continues at coordinate 725 of JAWNGG020000450.1, forward strand.
ATGTTTCATCAACGAATGAGTTAAAGAAACATTCGGTCATCTCGAAGGCGAAACTTATGATTTATCGCCTCGCGTATAAACGCAATGTAGGTCACGCTACTTCGTTCACCATCGTCATGGGGCACCATTGTATGTGCTCTTTGTTCGATAACGCTCGGTTCTCTTTAGAAATTGCGCCTCACGTTTGCAGTAGCTTCTTCTCTCGGAACGAATACAAACGAGACCTATAAAACGAGTTTAAAAGGAAGAAAATGTTTTATTTATCTGTATCGATAAGAGTCGAATACTTTTTCTCATGGAAATTCCATTATGGTAGAAATGACGAAGGAAACTTCTACGTAAAAATAGTTCGAGAACTTCTTGAATATAGTTTCAGCAAGAATTAATTTTCTTTAAAATTCTGATGGAATAATAACCTGTTAAACAAATGTGAAAATTTCAATAAAAATTACTCGACTTGCCTCCAACAATTTTTAATTATTCGATGAATCTTTCCAACTTACCGCGTGTCGTTGCATTCCTCTGATCGAAGATTCCGCGAGATGCACGGTTAAGTAATCGAACGATTCTCTTAATAGTTAACAACTATCGATTTGTCCATTAAGTGACACCAATTTATCTACTACATCACGCGAAACACTCTAAATTACTTGTACGATGAAAAATGGAAGACACGGTCAGCTGTTGTGACGTTGATCGTGTGACACAATTTCCCTTCATTAAAATATTATTATTCAAACACGTTGCTCCGACGCGGTGTACCACATCAGCACGCTGAAGAATTTCCGGCTGCTTTTCCATTGTGATTCCCATTAACACTTGAGATTGACGAAAACCGTAAATGAATATCGACGCTTCGACACACGCAGCGAGAAATTTCAATTTTAATTATCGATGTCGGGATTTCGTTGTTGACTTTCTATTGGCAAATTTCGTTCCACGCGGTCAAAAGTCACGAGCGCAGTTCATTACAAATTGCAAATTTCATTACAATTTATAAATATGTACAACCTTTGGAGGAAATACGTAAATTACCGATGACAAATAATAAACAGTAAATAACAGTAAACGAGTGATAATAATTAACACAATAGTAAATGTATTCTTGAAACTCTCGAAAATGGAGTGAAAAACTCTTAAAAATGGTATTTCGGTGAAAGATTGCATTTTTGCTAAGAAAACGTCATTTCATGCAAACGAATGTTTATTGCTCACCGCGTGAGCGTAAATCTTGGAATTTAACGCGATTTTTGAACGGCGGCGTATGTACGTAGCGCGAGTAAATACGTGTAAAGTGTAAGGCGCCAATATAAGCACGTGTATTATAAGAGCGAGGTGAAACAAAATGGTAACACGATGATAATTCATGACGTAAAGCTTGTATAATGAGCGTAACATGTGCACGAGCTCGAAATCGTTCCTCCGATTATTTATGTCCACGCATGAATATTTCATAAAAAGGCACGCTGTTAGTTGAAAATATTCACGCTTCGCGGCCTGTGGCGTTTTTCGGAATGACGCATCGCGTCGCTTCGTGCTGGATATACCAGTCGCATGATTTTGCGTTGTTACTTTGTTCCATTATCGTTGGAAGGATCGTTCGACCTGTTTCAATCGATCAACGAATTAGCATGAATTATCGTTCGAACTGCATAGTATAATTGTTCGTGAGTTGTTGAGTTTTAACGTCGGATAAGTGATTTTGATTAAATATAACTGCTCGTCATTTTCTTTTTCTTTTTTTCTTTTTTCTTCTAAAAGTCGATTAGCACAATAAAGCTGCTAAATCTTAAGCTTTGAAACTAAATATTTTAGTATTAATTTCAATTTTAAGGAAATTAGAAAATTACTTTTGTGATCGAAAATTATATCACGCGCGTCCATCTGTTTTTCTTCAAGTGATTCATTTCTTTTTTTTTTTTTTTTAATTAATCATCAGGTTAATCTTGAATTCGCAAGTAACAAAGTATACCAGTTTGTCCTCTGAAAAGCTCAGACACGTGTATATTTGCCGCGAGCTCGCGCTGTATTTAATAATTAAAGCGTCTAATTCATCATTCATGATTTTCATCGTGATTTTCACGATCGTTAGCGAAATTTATACATTTGCTTGCCGCATGTAGGATGTCATCGTAACAGTGCGATGTTGTTCAAACGACACAATTTGTTATTCGCGCAGCTTTCTCCAAGACTGAATTGAAATTGAATTTTTCAACGTGTCAATTGAATTTTGCAAAGTATATCGCGCTGTTGCGATTTATCAATGTTGCGAGATATTAATGATCTGGATTCGTTTTTTTCTCTTTTGTTTCAGGTAAGTCGTTGTTGCGATCATATTAAGTAATTGCTACCACGTGCCCATCGTGAGTTTACGTAACCAGCTGCAACGGTGAGAAAAAAATTTTCTATGCCTGTTATTCGGAAGGTAGATCTCTGATGTAAAGTGAATATTAATATTTGACGTTCGACGTAGTGTTAAATTTATTATTATTATTATTATTAAATTTTAACTGCAACGAATTTCCAACGTTCAGGTTGCCAGATTACTCGAGACATTGTGTTTCCGAATTTTTTTATTTTAACGTTAGAGCGTTTAATTTTCAATCACCGTCGTCTCAGGTTCTTAAATTTCGGAGTAATCGAAACTCGGGAACGATCGGATCGTCCTGACCTTCAATGTTTCGATGTGTTCTCGAAATTTCGATATATTTGAGATTTTTAAGGTCTTGCAAAGAAATTTCTAAAGTGCTTGCGACAACCGATGCGAAATCTCTCGGGCAATCTGAAAATCTCCGTGCTACGAATTTAACCGTTTCATTCGAGAATCAACTCCGTGCCTCGATTGCTCGGAATCGCGAAATTTCAATATTTCGAATTTCGATTCAGGTCTGCTTCGATTCCTCGCCGCGCGAACGGAACGAAAATAAGAAGAAATAATATACGCGAGTGTGCCGCACCGGACAAACACTCGCGACGGGGAAACTATGTTTGCCGAACTATCGTCGAGCCCGATCAAATCTGATTTGCACGAACACGAGATATCGTGTGACCGGCCGCGAGTGAGAAGAATCGGTTTCTGTGCACAACCGAGCTGCCTTGACTCGTTAATTCGCGAGTGAAAAAACTGCGCTCTTGACTCGAGGAGGAGGAGGAGGAGGAGGAGGAGGAAATGTAATTAAAAACGCGTCTCTCCCGTCTTGGACTAGGAATCTCTGTTCTGAAATATTCAATTGGAACGCATTTCCATTATGAAATAACTAGATATACAACGCTGTTGAAAGGACCATTTTCTTTTTTTTTTCTTCAAATTGGAAAACAAAATTGAAAATTACGCTTCATATTTCGTAATTATTCGACCGCGTATATTTGTCTTAATTTAAACGGCAAACTGGCCGATGTTTAAAATTTATAAAGGTGATATCAAAATTGAAGAATGAAATTTCAAATACAGAAAAAAATCAGCGGCCAATCCTTCGGTGTTATTTATTCTATCGTGTCACGAATCTCGCGTTTGAATATAACTTCGAGAACGAAAGTAAATAACGAAGTGGAACAAATTTGAAATAAATAGTTTGTTAAATAATTCGAAGAAGTAAGTGAGTTGCGCAATATCACGTAACATCACGCGTAAAGTCTGCTGACAATTAATAAACGAATATTTCTTCATGTCGCGGGGGCTCTGCGATTGGCCGATGCGGTGGTGGCGGCTCGCATTTAAACCGCGCGAAGATATCGCAAGACAATCGATTTCTTTCCCTCACGCTCTCGCCGACGAATTTTCAGCGGTTCCACCTTCAGCCACCTTTTTAGTTCGTCCTCGCGTCGACAGCCGCTCGAAACGCAGATCGATCCACTTTCGTTGCGAAAAATCGTGCCATTACGATCGTTCGAACGCGAAAAACGCATCCCTCATCACCTTCGTCTCACTCATCAGTCGGACAGATTTCAAATAAATTTCGCGTTTTAATCAGTTCTCTCTCTCTCTCTCTCTTCTTTTCCTTTTTTTGACGAATCATGTTCGCGAGCGAGATATTTATTTCATCGCGAAGATTGTTCAGCGACGTGGTGGCGTTCCGACAGATTACAATTGACGTTCTCCGAGGGATTTTTGAAAATCTTGGAAATTCTGGAGCGAGATTGATGATTCGAACATTGGAAGCGTTGGGTTCCTGATCTTTTGGTTAAAGATCTTTAGAAAGAGGGAATTGTCGCGCGGAGGCACGAAGTGTGAAATTAACTGTTCGAGCAAGATGGTTTCGAAATTTGGTATTGAAGTGTCACTTTGATGTAAAAAGAGAGAAAGGAAAAAAGGACGAGGATAATCGCTGAATTTTTGCGAATGTTTCAATACGGCGTGATATTTTCAGGAATGAAAAAATTTGTTGGTTGGAAATGATGGAGTCGAAATTACCAACGAAAGAGACATTTGAATCCAATGTGAATTATAGTCAATTTCTGTGCAACAAAATCGTCGACCCGTTTCACTTGAATGACAGGAGAGATACAAGTATTTCATTTGCAACTTTTATCGGGGAATGATTACGACGCGCGTGACTTAATTATTTATATAATTAATTAGTATAAACAACCGAAGGAAATTTAATATTTATAATATATTCTTTTGATGATGATAATAATTACAATTTCACGATGCATTCGCGTGGTATTAAATTAATTCGAAATATTCGATCATTGTGTGTGTCGGTGAGAATGATCGTCAAACATCCGTGAAATTTATAATTGAAACGGTCGGCGAGAAAACGAAGGGGGAGGGGGGGAAGGTAAATATAATAAAATTGTAACGTAATGTAGCGTCACAATAGTCAAACAGATAACAACTTGACACGATGGACATTTACTGCGAAAAGTGGACAGACGAACAAGCAGTAATGCAAATTGAATCGATAAATCGCGGAATCGTGAAAACAAATAACGAAAATGATACTTGCCTATTCAGTGAAAATTTCGTAGATCGAAAAACACGAGAAAAGAACGATTGGAAATGTCCAACATGGAGCAACGTGTTCACGCTGCATACCATAGTGTAACATTGTGCAATATTAATGACATCAGTATTGTACGATCAATTCTCTTTTCGAACGCGAGGTAACATAAATTTCCTCTGGCACTTGCAAACTTCGAGAAAGGAAACCCCTCCCCCCCCCCCTCTCCTCCGCGCCAGATCGTGCTTCGTTTGCTCGTTAAAATTAAACCAAACCGAAGCAAACGAAACCAAACGAAACCAAACGAAAGGTCCGACATAATAAAAACGAGAGGGGGGGAGAGGAGACGGAAGGAAAGTCTGAATAAAAGTTGCAACAATCGATTGGCGCAAAGTAGAACGAGGCGGCGGCGTTGGTGGGATCGTAGGAAGTCGAGAGAGGAGAGAGATAAGCTTGGTTTCCGGCGGCGGGCGTGCAACAAGAGGCGCGTGTGCTTGCTCGCGCGCCGAGAGCGGAGGTTGCGTTGAGTCGCGTCGCGTCGCGTCGTCCTGTGATCGTGAACGCGTGTCGTGCTCGGTTAGTTCGCCTCGATTCACGTGTTGGTGCGGTCGTGAAACCGCCGTTCTCGCCGTTTCCGTCCACCGTACCTACGCCGTTTCAATTCAGTTCGCTCTCGCGCTTTGACAACCAACACACACACACACACACACGCGCGCGCGCGCGCCCATATACACACACAGAGCGTGCACGTCGGTAATTCCCTCGACTGTGTGATTCCTTGCATTTCGCCGAATCTTTTCGTTCCTTTTCGACAGGAATTCCACTGATTCCCTCTCGAACTCGTGTTCGAGTTCACGCTCGTCTGTGAAAATCTGTACATCTCTCTCTCTCTCTCTCTCTCTCTCTCTCTCTCTCTTTCTTTGTCTGTTCTTTGACAGATCGAGAGTTTCTTCCCAATTTCGAAAGTGTTTGATTCTGAATGTTTCGTGAGTATCGTTTTCGCAAAGATTTGGTTTACATTTTGTTTGGAATATTTTTCAAAGATATCGTTCGAGGCTTATCGCCAAGATTTTCCGTCTGATACGAATTTTACGGTTGCTTAGTGATCGGTGTGATTGTGGGTGTTTTCGAAATTGACGGATTTTAGATATTTTTAAGAATTTCGCGAGGTAATTGAATTTCATTTGTAACCGATTCAATTCGTATAAGAATTTTACGTTTTCGATGATCGTTCCAATTGTAAATATCTTTGAAATCGGTCGATTTTCGACAGTTTAAGAATTTCTCATGGTAACTGAATTTTATCGCCAAGATTTGGCTCACGTAAGAATTTCATGTCTAATTAGTGGATTTTAAATTCTTTTGGAGGAACGATTAAATGGTAACGATTGTATTTTATTGCAAAATTTGTGTTTCATGTACAAATTTGTGTTTATGTGCAAATTTCATGTTTCTGACGATCGGTCTAATTGTGGATATTTTCGTATATAATTGTTGGATTTCGTGGGATTGAGGATTGAATTAGGAAGATTCAGTTTCCACATAAATTTTATACACTTTTCTAATAATCGGTGTAATCGTGAATATTTTTGAAATTTATTTCTGGATATTTTTAATGTGGCGAACAAGCTATGCTTGATGAGCAATGGAAGTTCATTGTGTAATTAACGATCTTATCTGCGCTGATTTCACGTGACTGGCAATTTTTTCATTTCGCTTCATTGTGCATCTCTTTTTCTGGCAATAGAAATTACTCGCCAGAAAAACGATGCCGCCAGGGGGGGAAAATAAAGAAAAACCACGATTTTGTTCGCGTTCGAAAATCGGAGAAAATCCTTTGTACGCTCGGTGAGATAGAATCTTCGAAAATTTCGACCAATCGTCGGTATCAAACGTGCGACGTCATTTTTTCAAAGCTGAAAACTCAAAAGAATCCTTTGTCCTCTTTCGAAATGGGCGCACGAAGTACGAAGGACATTCGCTTCGTGTAATTTCATTGAATTCATTCGAAAACGAGTAAAAATCACTTTGCCGGCGTGAAGATACATTAAGCCAAAAGTCCTCTCGCTCGTTGTTCAAACGAAACGCAGAGCACGAACGATGCTTTCGTACGAAATGAAATTTTCGTACGGCAAGTTTTAATTGAGATTTCGAATCGAAAGAGCGGCTCTTTCAGTTACATTTTAATAACGATTCGCTCACTGGTCGTTGCCGGTCAACGAAAAGAAATGTCAAAGCTGGAGGTAAAATCTTTCGTTAAAAAATATCCAAAAACCATCGAACTCGAGGTGAATCCAGCGAGAAGGAAAGAAAATTCGCGTGAGTTTAAATTATCAGGCAAGTTCGTCCATTTCGCGAAAATCTTCCACGAATCGACGGAGGCCCCCTGCTCGTAAATTAGCAAACGTATTGGCGGTTTGATCAGATGTTTATCAGACTGGCGTTAATTTCGCTTGAGTGTGGTTCACGTGAACGGGAGAGGAAGGTCGTGGCCACAAGCCTACTCGCCTCTTATCAAACGCTCGTCTAGTTCATTGAGAATTCAGCCGGCAATACCGAGAGAGCAAATTCACGACTGACATTTTATTTTCCCCATTGTGAAACCTTTCTGTTCTTCGTTGGATTTACGTTTCGATTAATAGTGCTGGTGAGAGAGGTGGCAAAGCGCAAACTCTTCGTCGTCGGACATCAATCCAAGAGCTATTCAATTTCATTCGTACGAGAGATTTGTGAAATGCAAACTCGCTTCATCATTGGACATCGTCTCGTCATTGGAACTATCAAATTTCGATTGCACGATCGATTGGAAATATTCGAGAGGCTCGTAGAATGCGAAATCTCCATTATCGGATATCAATCCTAACAGCCGTTAGATTTCAATTGTGTGATTGTTAGTAATAACCCGGTGATTTCCAAAACGAATAGCCTCCGTCGCTGGATTTCAAATTTCAAAGGAAACCGTCAGTGGATACCAATCAGAATTGGAACGTGTTAGACTTCGAAAAATTTCTGACTTGCAAAATTTAGATTCGCTGGAAATTCAGATTTACAAAGAAGTGGAAGAACTCCGCGAAGAAAGAAATCGCCTCACGCGTCTTAATTTTCCCAAGTTTCGGTCCAATGGAAAAAACGAGAGGAAGGAAGACGAAAAAAATTTAGGAATAACGGACAATTTTCAGCACTTCGATGGTCGTAGGGTTTCATCGGTTCCCACCTTTTCTCTCCCCCTTCCCCCTCCCCCCCCCCCGCTGCGTCGTCCTAGTTCCAGCGAAAGAGACAGAAAGAGAGAAAGGCAGACGTTTGAAACTAGATCGATCCAGCTGAATCCCGTGGAATCGATAACCCACGCACGGAATCGTGAAAACGCCTGACGATGGTCTTCTCGTCGCGCGCCGCGAGAGACAACCCGTTTTCACCCGTGGTACTTGTTGAGCCTGGAATTTCAATTCTCGTAATGGATTCCATCGATCGTTCCGAGCGTTACCATTGAAAAATCCCTGTTGCCAGTTGACCGTCGGGCGTTCCTCGCTTCGAGTGGAATTCGCGGATGAACGAGGTTCATTTTCAGAGGACGGGGAGGGGGGGGGAGGAAGAGGTGGCGGTCGAAAGTCGCGCGATTGCATTTTAAGGAAATCATAGGGGGGGGAGGGGGAAGTTTGCATAGGTGGAGGCGAAATCGCGTGAATTTTGCTGGGGCCGGCAATGAATTTTGCATGAGAGTGAGGCTCGAGTGACGAATATTACGCACGTACGCGAAATTGGCGCCGCTCTCGTCCGAGAGAAAATTGTCAAGCTCCGATCTCGCGAACACAGTTTTCTTCTTTCTCTTTCTCTCGCGAGTGATTCGCGACGAGAGAGCGAATTTCGATCCTTTTCGACGTTTTTAACGTTTTCTTTTTGAATTACGTTGTTCTTTCTTTTTTTCTTTTTTCTTTGTCTTGTATTTAAATCGAAAAAGGAAATGATATCTTTCAGGATGAAGAATCCTGTGATGTAAGAGTAGCAAGGGGTAATCTTGTTTTGAAAAATTGTTGGAATTTGAAAGAAAATCTCCAGAAAAAGTTGAAAAGTTTGTTTCGCGATCTGTAGATCTATGGATCTTGAGGACTGAATTCCTTTTTCATTTTTTATGGTGTTCTTCGAATATTTAAGTCAGATGACTGAATGTTTGGATTTCTTGAGTTTCAAATCCCAAGTCTTCTGAATTGAAAGAAAGTTGAAATTAAAAAAAAGTTCAGTGCTGTGTAAGAAAGTTGAGTTAAAAAAAAAAAAGATTCAGTGCTATTGAAATGCAGAAAGTTATAGAAAACTACGGGAAATTATAGAAACAAAACTATGAAAAATAGGGAACTACAGAAAATTGCACGAAACTGCAGAAAATGATAGAAAACTGTAGAAAACTGCTGCAAAACTACTGAATACACAGCTTTCAAAACTTTGAATAAAATTCCCCACGCGTGAAACAATTTCTGTCACGAGAATTCCTAGCATTTCGTCGTGCAATTTCAATATTCAAAAAATTTTAATACTCGAAAGAAAGAAAGCTCAGCGAGTTCCAAAGATACCTAAATCGTCCAAAATCATGACTATGGAAAGCAATTTTTTTCAATATCCTGAAAGAGGGTACCTGTTGCGCGATTGAAAATGATGAATATTGTTGAAAATGAACCAACTCAAAAACCAAGTCAAAGTGGAGGCATCGCTCTTTAAAATGGGACCAAGTGGACTGTTAGGCGATTTCTTTTTTTCCGTTTTTCACAAAGTTACGACGATTCTTCGTCATTACGATCTTCACTGGAAATTTCTTCGAACTCGAAGTGAAAACGACGGATCTAATCGATCGTCGATAACCCATTTGTTTTGAAATTCCTCGCGGTGAGCCGACGGTGACTCGAAGTATCAGCGAGCGTGGTCTTCGAGAACAAAGAGCATCAATCTTCCACTTCTGGAAAGACATCACGGGCGATGAAACTCTTCGATTCTCTCGCGGTTCAATTGTCCCGTGGTCGATCAATCGTCGTCGACGATTAAATATCGCGCGCTCTTTTTAAATTAGCGGCCCTCGGCCACTCGCCGGCGAGAATTCTTTGTTCCAGCGCTTGGAAACGGACCGTGACTCGATCGCTAAATATTGACCGTAAGTATCCGGCGCGAGCGGCAAGCGTAATCTTGTGACGTCATACTTCTCGCAATCGCAGACCTCGGGATATCTCAGACCTCGGGGGTATTAATATTTGTGAAGCACTCGCCCGCGGGATTAATTTCTCCGGATTTTTCTCTTTCACTGGCGGCGAAATCGTTGCCGTTTCGAGAATTTCTCACCATACCTCGATACCTCGGTATTATTAAATTTTTTAATATCTTTGGATCGAGTGGAAAGTTCGAGTAGACGACGCGATTGGCTCTAATAAAACGGGGGATTATTGGAATGAAATAGCAGGAAGGTACTCGAGATTTCTGCGTAAAGTTGGAGTTTAATTGTGCAAAATTCTGTAGTATTTTTTTACGGTCGAGCTTTGTTAAAATTAGGAGATTGGCGATTGTCTCTTTGTGAAGATTCCGGCTCCGCCGTTTGGGGAGCGAAGATCGTTCGGGAGAGCCGTTTCTAAGCGTGTAATCGACTTGGTGGAGGAAGTCGGATGCTTGTTCGTGGACGTCTTGTTAATAATAGCGCAGGGGAGAAATGTCACGGTCGGTGACGTTCCTATTGTGCGGGCCAATATACGGGAATCGGCCTATATCCCATCTGAACACCTCGATCTGGCTAAGTAATTCATCTGTCGGATCAAGATCCACGGTTGACGATCTTCAACAACGCTATTAAGTACGGTTGCTTCTTTCGTCTCTCTTCGTAAAGTAGTGTTATATTACTTAAAGCAGCAGTCGTTTATTTCAACGAGGAGAATATCCAGTTGTCACTGAGTCATCTTTATTCAAGTATCCAACTGATAATCTATTCTTCCACTATAGCGTATTGTGATTTAATACTGTATCGTTTAACTCTGCTATGTTTTGTTCTAGTTTATATTTTTTGCTAGTGGATATCAATTCAGTAGTGGACGAAAAAAGAAGATAAAATAGTGTAGTATTATATATATAGATATAAAATGGTAAAGTACTACATATGTAGGTATAAAATGGTAAATGAAGTACTAGATACTTTACTGAACAGTAAAATGAAGTAGTATAAAGTACTAGAAATATTAGTATTTACCATAATATATGTTACTTGAGTGCTATGCTACTAACTATTTCTATCTCTAATATGAAACACTAATGTTCATATAAATTGAAATCAGTGCTACTAGTTGAAATTAGCGTATTACTAAATTATACTTTTGTATTACTGCCTGTATTACCATATTGCCTAGTATCTGATACTACTTCATATTGTTGTTGAATAAAATGCTTGTTAGTTTGTCTTCTACTTTTTCAGATCTTAGTCATACAAATTGAAATCAGTGCTACTAGTTGAAATTAGCGTATTACTAAATTATACTTTTGTATTACTGCCTGTATTACCATATTACCTAGTATCTGATACTACTTCATATTGTTGTTGAATAAAATGCTTGTTAGTTTGTCTTCTACTTTTTCGGATCCTAGTCTGTTGCGAGTATAGATCCCACTGGAGATTTCCTCCCTGAGTTTCTTGGCAAGAGTAATGGAAAAACGCGGACACGCGTTTCCGTCACTGTCGCCAGATATCGAACAATAAATATTGTTCTTGAATAATGATGAACTGGTCTCGTCCTAAATCTGGCGAATAATGGATCTGCGTCTCGCTTTATCAACATGTCGATAGACAAACGGACTGTCTGACTTGTGATTCATCCTCTTCTCTTGCCTCCGTTTCTTTCCTCCTCTCGAATAACGCTGGACGAATTGAAACTACTTTGGGACAATTTTTGTCTTTTCGAATTTTGCTAATTGACAAAAATTGTTACCCTTATTATTATTATTATTATTATTGTAATTCTAAGCAACATTAATTTACAAAAAAAAAAAAACACCCCAAATTGAATTTGAATTTAAATTCCCTCTAAATTAAATTTGAAGCTAAATTCCCAATTGATTGTTCAATTTGACAGCACGGCGAGCAATATTGGCAACAGCGCGAGACAAAGAGGAACCTGGCGGGGAGAGAATTTTTTTTAATTATCCGCATTTTACCGGAGAACACTCGACTAGACGTTCCTCGTGACGAAAGTTCGTTAAAATCAGCAATTCTCCGACGAGAGACAGTTCCCTACAGTTATATCGTTGCGCGTTAATTATTTAAAAAGAAGAAAAGAGAGAGAGAGAGAGAGAGAGGACTTAATATTTTCCATTAATTCGAGGCTCCTTATTCCTGATTACGCAACAACCAACGAATTTCCGAATTAATTAATCCGCCCGGACCTTAATGGCACTGCACGAACACTTCTCGAAACGAATTTCAACAAAAACACGCGCGCCAGTCATTTGTGGAATTCGTGCTGGATCAGTTGTGAAACTCGTTATTAAACACTTTATTGTCGGATGATTTGTTGCGATTTCAGCTCAATGGGGAAAGGTTTTCGAGTCTTGTCATACAAGTTTATTTGCCTGTACAAGTACCAAGCTAAATTGGGAAAATAGAAAGATCGCAGAAGAGTGTTCTTTTGAGGAAATGAAATTTGGAGAAGTAGTACCGCGTACTCCGTGGGTGAAAGAATTTTTGGGGGACCGACGTTACATGGTAAACATTTGTCACGGGTGATATTAACTTTCGCTACGGAGAGAAAATAGTTCGATAAGTTTGCCGAGGGCAAACGAGAGACGCAGATCGGCCGGTCGCGAGATTCGTTCCTCTGTTCCGACGAATTTCGCAAAGTAAATCAATCAGGTCGGTAAATACTGACGAATGAATTCCCCGAAACACTTGGGGGCGAGTGAATTCTTGGAAAAATTCAGAAAATTAAGTCTCCGTTGAGCCTTTCGCAGATGACGATAATTAAACACAGTAAGGCATTGATTTTTCTGCGAATTCCTGAATTTTCATCTTTTCACAATCGTACACATTTACACACGCGACGGAAATTGGATCGTTTGCTTCGAGAACTACGAAATTTAGTTGAAAAAGAAATTCCCTTTCTCTCGGCAGTGGAAAGTTTCTCCCGGATATTTCTCCAAGTGACAAACCTTTCTCGTATCGCCGGAACAAATGCCCGTAAACTTCGATATTTCGCCAATAAGAGTTACCAAAGCTTCCACTCCGACGAATGAGAGCAAAGTTGGCGAGGAAAATGTGGTGGAGGAACGGCACGAGTGTCAGTGAAGACGTCGAGACGAGAAAGTGACTGTGAAAGTGTAGAACGACCCCGATGTCTCTGACGGACGACGAGGTTGAACAGGTGCGATGATCGAAGACGCGACGATGATCGTGTTCTTGTTGTTCGTGTGGACGATGGTCAGGTCGCAGGAGCAGCAGGATCGGAAGCCGGACTCGCGGCGGGACTCTGCTGCGAAGGATAATCGCGATTCCAGGCGAAATTCGAAGGAAACGACGTCGTTCGGCCTTTCGTCCTACGCCGATCGACGTAGATACCGTCTTCGGCGACACTCGCGCCGATATTACGTCGATCGTAACAGGAGGTGAGTGATTTTCTCAGCAACACCCGGTCCGAGAATCCTCGAGAGGAATTAACGAAGGATTCTTCTGTCGCTCGATCGAACTGAATCGAAAACGTGACAAGTGCAAGTTAGAAATGAATGTAATTTAATTTGTAAGTATACATGTATTGACAAAATTGACGAAGAATTATGTAGAAATATTTAGTTAATATAACAAAAAGATTACAAAGTGAAATGAAAATATTGTCCAGTTGCTTGATTTCTTCTCCAGAATCTTCGACAATTTTCGAATTCAGAAATAACAAAGAAAAAATTGATTGGAGTCAGATCAAATATAAAATACAATTCAAATTATTACTAAAATATATTATAAATTGTAATAAATTTATAATACATAAAATATTATAAAATATTATAAATTTATAATAAATTTCAGACGTGATATTTGATATGAAATATTTATCAAATATTCTACTTAAATAACATCCTAGTTCAAGACTAGTGTATCATGCGCGTTAGTGTACACTGGGATAGTATACTCTCCCATTCCATTTAATTAATCCAATTATTACACAATACTTGAATATAATCCGATTGAAATATTTAAACACAAAGTCTCACAATTATAAATTAATTAATTCAATTACAAAAAATATTTCAATTGAAGATATTTAAACACATTAGGATAACGATACCTTGTTAATACAGGAATGAAGCGAATTTCTCTGCGCAGGCTGTAACAAAGCAGCGAACTCTGGCGTCGTGTCGCTTAACCACGAGTCAGATCCGCGTCCAGCAAGAAAATCGAAAGCGTCGTTTCTGTTAAACAGTGGCAATAATCTGGACACCCTCGCGCCAGAAATAAGCCGGACCCGCGTAATACCCCTTTAAGATTATATCCACCGGGGTTTATTAAATCCGATCCACTTACTGGCCCTAATGCTAATGCTAATTTAATCGATGCACAGCTCCGGTGCCGCTTACCAACCACACGCCGGGAATCCATTAGAGTGGAGAGGTCGGGTTGTTGCTTTTCGTCAGACAAAATGGAGAAACGCTTTTCTTTTTCTTTCTTTCTTTCTTTTTTTGTTTTTTCTTCGTCATCCAATTATGCATAATTATTATTTTCGTCGCAACTTTTTTCCCTTGATTTTCTATTGATCCTTGAGTTTCTTCATAGTTTGAATATTGGTCACTTTGTCTAACTGCTTCTGTAGTTAGTTTTGATTTGAACTAGATGTGCGTTTTTGAAACTGCACATGATAGTGATACCACCCGAAAAATCGAAATCCTGCACAATTGGAAAGCAAGAAATTTAATCGCAGCTGGGTTGATTCTACCCTTTTTTTTTTTTTTTTTTTGGAAACACTTTCGCTGGATAAAATGTGGGAAATTTTTGAACCGAGGTTGAAAAACGCGGCTCTCTCGATCATCGTCTTTTCGAAACGATTAAGAACCGATCAGAAATCGCGGGCAGCTCGGAAAGGTCGGGGTGAAAGCTCGTTATCGATCACGAGAGGGGCTGGCGTGCCGCGCGGTTGTTAAGGGTGTTTATCACCTACACGCTCTTCAGGGTCGCCAGATTTGTGTCAAGAACTCGTTCCTCCACTGGCGCGATACGCGAAACCCGTGGAAAAACTCGTCGTGCACAGTTGTAAAACACAGACCGGGGATAGAATTCACGTGAGAAGTCTTCCTCAAGGCCGCTACCGCCCATTAACACACCAACCGCGCCCTTTTCCTTTGAATTCTTATCTCCCCGCTCTCCTATTCTGTCGTGGTCACTGATCGACCAAACGAAACTTCTCTTCCCTCGAGCGATGCAACTTTACTCTCATTTTCGAATCGAAGTCCCAACGATGACGATCTCTGAATTTTTTAAAATTTCAGAATTTTAGAATTTCAGAATTTCAGATCGTCGGTGAAAATTTTAGTAGAATTGGAATCGATCGCAAGAGTGGAACGAGACGTTTGAAAAACGTTCTTACGGGAAATGTTTGATAGTAGTAAAAGTTTTATTTCTAGTAAATAGAAATTACAGGCCATTTTAAAGTAAAGCGGAGCAAGGAATTTTAGAGTAAATAGAAATTCCAGAGGCTGCACAAAAAAAAAAAAAAGAAAGAAATGAGAATATTTGTATGAAATATTTGAATCACGGTGCCTTTTATGATATTTGATTCACAAAACAATTTTCTGGCCTTTTTCATCGTGCTTTCAAAGAATTCGAATCTGCGAATAGATCTTAGAAATCTACCGAATGTTTTAGAATATTTATTATTGTTGAGCGTGTGAGCAACGTGTTTCAACGGAGAATTATACCGGAAGGTTACAGTGTTTCGTAGAATTTCAGGCTATCTCAGTGGGGAAATAAGAAAAAGTCGATGGCGGGAAAATAGATTCAAAATTGATGGATGGGCAATTTCATGGTGGAAAAGGATCCACAGCCTAGATTCGCGCTGAATGGTCGTAGGTGTGGCTCGTCCACTGTCAATATAATTTTCCATTAAGCGAGCTGAATGGAAAGCTCGATTATGCCTCTGAAATTAGGTCGGCAACGACTACAGCGAGGATTTATTGCGATCTATGTGGTCCTGTAGCTAGCAGAAAATTAAACAAACGACATCTTGGCCAACGTGAACAAAGAGGATTGCCCCTGGTATAGAATTATCAATGTATAACAATTAATAACGACGATGTTCAACATTTTTTTTACTAATGTTGATCTAAAGTAGCCACGAATTAATTGAATTAATTGCTCAGTTTTGATTACGTTGCCTAATTTGTATTTCACGTGATTGAAACTTATACGCGATACTTATCACGGTGAATGTACAATTCAAATTACGGATTAATATCCTAAAATTACATCTAACATCAACCATTGTGGTTCGCGATCTGCTGATATCGATCAAGGTTTTAAAAACCTTGTATGCATATTAAGCTTGTGTGTATGTGTGTGTATTGTGTGTTATTAGCGAACGAATTGGCATTTTCTTGACGACTTATATTCTCAAATATCCTTTTAAAATGATTGCAAAATTTCAAACAATTTTTCTCATTCACTTGGAAGATAGGTTTGCATGTTCCACTTTGAAAAATTACTGCTAATTTGTTTCGTTCAATTTTGTAGTTATACTAGCTAACTAGTAGTAGATTAGTATTATAGGATACAGTAGTATCATATACTATAGCATTATACTTAATATTATATACTATATAGTTGTAGTGTATATTATACTAGTTGATTATAGTCCATATTAATATATTACATTTGAGTATTGTAGTTTTGCTAGCTGACTATAGTTAACATTAGTATATTATACTAGTCGACTTATAGTCCATATTAATACATTATAGCAGTTGGGTACTATATTTATACTAATTGAATATTGTAGTTATAATACTGATTAATTGTATTTAATGTCAGTGTATTATATTAGTTGATTATAGTTCATGTTGAACCACTTGAGTACTTAGTACTTGAGTACTGATTGACTATCAGAGTTAATATCAATACATTATGCCAGTTAATTCTAGCTGATACTGTGACTATACTAATTGACTACAGTCCATGTCAATACACTATACTATTGCAGTCGAGTGCTATTTGCTCTAGCTGATTACAATCGACGTTAGTGTATCATTACTTCAAAGAAACAATTCACTTTAATTAATTAAGTCATTCAAGGCGAGAATGATATCGACAATGCTGATTTTATCTGGACTCTCGAGTTTGATGTTTCCCTTTGGATGCAGCGTCTGTCAACGTGATTTTATCGCACTTCCGCGTCGAGATTGTGGTTTCAAAGAGCGCAGCTTGTTACGAGGTAACATTGTAAACGGAACATACAATCCAACGAATTATCAGGATTGTAAAACGCAAATCTATTTTGAGTGCGAAGCCAAATAGAAGATAGAAGCAATCGTCACGTCCTTATTGCCGCTGCAAATTCATTAGGATTTAATCGGTTGGTTATCGGGCTGTTGAGTTGTAAACTTCTCCTGAAACAATTGGTGAATCCGACAAAATTGTTTCGTATCGGAGACAATTCATAAGTGGAGTAATTTTTAAAAAGTCAATAAACATTGCCTTCGTATAATCGGTGTAACTGAAATTGAACACTTGAAAATTGTCAGAAAGATATCAAAGTAATAGCGTTGTAATGGAAATTTGAAGAATATCGAAATATCAACGGTTTAAAAATATGATAATTCACTTTCTCAAATCTCGAGCAGAAGCCACCTACGGTGCATTCGCAAGTATCACAAAAGTTAGTACCACAAAAGTCCCGCCAACGCCTCGAAATCCCAACAAAACGAAATATCGTTTTAACAGTGTAAAATCTCCAATGAGCGTAGGAGTGCCAGACACCCGGTGCACGTATAAATAAAGCTGTCAGAGCGTCTGAAAGTTCTATTTCTGGCAAAATCTGCAAACGAGACACGACAGACAGCGATGTTCGAGCTTGTGATGAAAATCCTGCGACGTGTTTAGGCAAACCTTCAGCGATCTCGAGCCGAAATTTCGATGCAATGGATTTACAGAGGAGGTCGGCCGTGATCGTACGCGAGACGTTCGACTTACGAGCGCCATAACGTCTCGTTATTTTTGGTAGTTATGCGTGGTGCCGCTTGTAAACCAGGCGTCGCTATTGATTTTTCGTCCACGGTAGCACGGAAAACATCGGACCCTAGCGATTTCCTCTGGCCGCCGCTTGGGAATCTCGTTGCACTTTTTCCTCCCTTCTTTTTCGTTCTTTGCTGCGGTTTCTTTAGATTGAAAATTTCACGTCCTCCTTTCACGTCCTTTTTCGTGTGTACTTTGGGACGTACGTCTGTTTGATCCGTTAATGGGGATTCTTATAGGATCTTTGTAGATAGATTGTGGATCGTTAGGAATTATTTTGGAATCTTGATTGTTGAAATTGAAATTATCGGTATGATTCATATAGTAATAAATTGAATTACAATTTAAAACTTGACTGAGTAATTGAGAAGTGTTTAGAAGAAAGAATTTAACGGTACTGGTATCGAATTAATTTTGAAACAAATAGTATTAAGCGTTACTTTAAACTATAATTATATTTTATTTGTATGTAACATTTTAAAAGATTCTACTTAATTGGAACGAGCATTGAACTAACATTTAAAATTTACGAGTGAAACTAATTTTGGGGTACTAGTATCATTAAATAGTATTCAAACAATTTTAAGCTGCGACTAATTTTCATACTTGATTTTTACCAACAATACTCATTTCTAAAAAAGACTTCTACTTCCATCAGAACGAAAAAAGATGGAAACTATTGCGATGAAGAGGCGTGAAGAATTACTTCTAAAATCACTCGAAAGAAATTTTCAAAAATTATCATGGTAACAAAGTATTTAAAAATTAAAATTGTTATAATTCTCATGCAGTTATTACGTTCAAATTATTCTGTCGCAAAGAGAAGGAGAGAAAAGAAAGATGGAGGTTCACTGCGATTCTTCATAATCTCTCCGCCTCAAAGAAAGGGAAGGCAAAGGTAGAGTTACAAAGTAACAGGAAGTTCGTGTTTCCTCGAGTTTAAAGAACGATCTTTTTTTTTTTCCTTGGCCGTGCAACAACAACGACGAGACCGCTCTCATAATTCTTGTGTTATTAACTAATAAAAGGTCTCCGGGAGCACGGCGTACGAGGTTGTGTAATGAATTTCGTAATACCGGGGACAAGGATTTTCCACACGGCGCGCAATTAGGCGAGCGTGACACGTTCGTTTTCCTCGCGGTGTCGGGCTGGCCGCCACTTCTCTCTACGGTTCCCTCGAGTCGTGATTGAACATTATTTCCTCGTGCAAGGGAAACGTGGGCTGCTGTTCTTATCATTGACGTCAACTGTAGGACTCGAGACTGGACTCTTGTAATTTTTTCTCGATTTATTACTCGATGATGGATTTTTCGTAGGTTCGTGAAAAAATGTGAAGATAGAGACGTTTGACTGTTCTGTCAAGATTTGGCATTTTATGGGACACGAATTTTAAATTTTCGTTTACCGTGTGAAACATTGAAGTAAACTTGCATGAAAATGTACAAGAATCAAGAAAAATTTCTCTTAAGAAGAACAAAAAGAAAAAAAGAAGCAACTAAAAATCAATTTCTTTGAAAATGTTTCTTTTTAATTTCAATTCCAAAATACGAAGACATCAAGGAGAAACGAAACCACGTATCCTAAAGGTATTTTTCAATCGTTTCTTCTCAATTCTTGTTTCGTCGTTGTTTATCAAAAGAAACCCCAACGAAGGAAATTTTAATTTGGTTTCAAAACAGAGACAACTGAAAATTGAAAATTGAATTTCTCAGTTTAAAAATAAAACTGATTTTTCAATGTATCGCAACCAAACCATTCTTCCTGCCCCTGGAAGTTCCAATTTCATCTTTCAGTTTCACAAGACGGGCAAACACCAAGGAAAACTGAAACTGTTTCAATCATTTCCCTCAATTTTTGTTTCTTCTTCCAATCCTCCTGAATTATCTAAAAAGACAAAAAAAGAAAGAAAAATAGAATCACCAAAAGTAGAATCCACAAACGAAAGAAATTTTAATTGAACCGAGAAATCCTCTGGGAAGCAAGTAGAAGAATCGTCGCACGACGGAGGCTTTGATCGGATTTTTCCCGAACAATCGTGAATCTGGCGGAAGATCTCTTCTGTGAACTGCCGTTAGATCGTCACGATCCTCACTGATGCGTTTAAATGTTTATGGCTTGCACCAATTTGTGTCAACTGTCACGACGAGCCGCGTGGAACGTAAATTACACCTTGTTGTCACTTCTTACAGAAGATTCTTTTGACGTCAGATTCTTTTGCCTCGAGTTTTTCTTTCTCTTCTTTCTTTTTTCCTTTCTTTCTCTACCTCAAAAACGAGGAACTTCGTTTTTAGTTATCGTAGACGCGAGCCCGCGATCGTTTGAACAAACAGTTCGTAGCGTAACAATAAAGCTGATTCATTGCTTTTATTTCTCTCTCTCTCTCCCTCCCTTTCTCTGTTTCTCTTTGTTTTGGCACGTCGCTCTCGTCTATTCTTCCTTCTCGTGATTTTTCGTTTTTTTTTTTTCTTCTTCTAGTAACGAGTAATTGACTTTCGTAGCGTGGCTGGACGAAACGAAGCGAATCTGTGACGATACGGTTAGAAATTTTGTTATCCTGCTTATTTGACCTCGGAGAATTTTTAGATTGGGCATTGTTGCGAATTTTAAAGTCGAAGAATACCGAACGATGTAAGAAAAATATTCTCAGGTCGTTTGTAACTGGAAATTGTTCTGTCATACGCGCGAATTGTACAAATCGAAGAAACAGAGCCAAACTGTTGTAAAAATTGGTTCGATGAAATAGCAAGATCGGAGACAAAAATCGGAAACATCAATCTGGCTGCGACAAGAATTTTTCGTCGTTCGAATTTTTACAATTTTTTTTTTCTTTTTGAAGAAAAAGAAATCTCACTTTTCGCTGCACGAATAGCTTTTGAAAATACGACTTCTTGCTTTAAAGTACGAACCCGATGTCGTACGATGTTTTTTTTTTTTTTTTATGTTAAAAACAGTCGACAAGTTACCATCACGTGTGCCAATAACTTTACCTATTTTCTAGCTTCTGATTATATTTTTTTTTAAATTCCGAAATTTTCGCTGTTTGCTCGAACTGTTCGCTTGTCGATTTACTCGCAAATATCTTAGGTTTTTTGAACAGTTTGAGAACAATCGACGAGTTTGCATCCCCAATAATTTTACGTATTTTGCATCCTCTTTTAAAATTCCGCAGTTTCAATTGTCACCTCGAACTGTTGGTTCACTGTTGGTTTATTAGATTTTAAACGTATCGACGCGTGTATTTTGGTACGTACGGGCAAAGAAAGAAGAAACATTTCGCTAATGAAAAAGTCCAGAAGCATTTCATGCATTCGCAAATTTCAACCCTCGGGCGAAAACCCTACTTGCACGCGCCCCCCTCCATCTCCCTTGGTTTTGCCCCCTCCCCCTCCTCCCCTTGCAATAAAGTTTCTTCGTGCTCGCCCGGGAATTCTCGATCCATTTGTTTCACGAGCCAGTCATTAGTACCGCTTTTATTTTACTTTCTCGCCCGGGCGTGTATAAACCTGCAAGTTTGCTGCGTTTCGGCACGAACGCCCGTGAAACGGCCAACGAATGGCCGCCCATGCGAAACTTGCCCCGTAAGAATATCTTCGCGATGTCCCCTGTACTGACGCTCGGCTTTACAGCAAATGAAACGCCAGAAAAAAAAGAGAGAAATGTTGCTCGGTCTCTCGTTCCTAATGGCGTCCAGATGGATTAAACGGCGAGGGAAGGAAGTCTGGATCTGTCGCGAAGTATTTTTCGTAATTAATTTGCAGTCACTCTGATTATCGAATTACGAACACCGCCCGTAGAGAAGCAGTTCTTTTTTCTTTTTTTTTTTAATTAAAAAAACGTCACCGCGAGTCGAGAGAGTGTTTCTTTTACCTGGTGGAAATACTTTCTCGAATATTCCGGAGGATTTTCATGGGGTTTAGAATGAAGGAAGAGGACGGAACGATCAGATTGAATTGAAACAGAATTATTCAATTTGTCCTGGCAAATTTGAACGGTAATTGAGAAATTGTGAATTTTCGTTTAATCGGTCCCAAATGAATTAGCATATAAAATAAATGAAAATACGTCGTTGAAATAATGTGACTTTTTGTGAAGAGTTTTTCAAAATTGAGAAATCGGTGCTGCGAGGTAGCATTTTATTTTTCGCGAAATCGTAAATTCTTCGGTCGGTACTGCAGAAATTCAACCCAGCTGTTGAAGCACGCGTCTGAAAATAAATTGCCAAAACAACGAGCTAACAACGCCGCGGGATCGTGTCTTTTCCCACCTCGGCAAACAATTTTGATTTTTAGGATCAATGTTTGATCCGAAGCTGGTTTATTAACAGAATTGACACGGACGTAACGCGACGGGAATACACAACGCGTGAAACGCGGCCGGCTGAAAATGAAAAAAGATAAACAACGAAGACACCGAATCCAGCGGTGTGAAAAGCTGGGGAATATTTATGAAAAATGAGAGATCCGCCGGCGAATGAAAGCGCGAAAAGCCGAAGTTGAAAAAGTACACAGACCGACGATTAAATAAACTGGATATCGAGCAAACAGAACGACCCAGATTCATCGCGTGAAAAGAAAAAAAAGGAGGAAATGTGTGTGTTTGTGTGTGTATCACTTGCATTGACATAATTCGCTTATCAATTGTACGTTGTACACGACGTTTAAAAATAATCGGCAAATTGAAAACTAGATACCGACCTTATCGCTTGACGTTCGTGCGTGATTAGGTAGTTCAACATCTTTATTGCAGTTTCTTTCGATCAATATTTCCAATGAGAAGTTTTCTCTCGTTTTGCAAAATTTTACGACGCTACGATAGGTCAGAGATGATTTTTATTTTTTTATTTTTTTTTGTTAATTTAACGAACTTTATCGAAAATTCTCAACGAAAATATCGCGATTTTTGAAAATTGTAAATGGATAGTGGATTGAAGGTGATGTTTTTTTTCATCGGGAGGAGGAAATTTCACTCTGGTTTATCAATTTTGGTAATTTTATTAAGATGAGGAAGGAATTTTCAGTGAAAATATCTATAAATCTAAAAATTCAATTGCAGAGTGATTATAAAATCTTAAACAAACTGGCGTAACAAAGTGCTCACGTGAATCACGGTGTACACTGATTGAATAAATAAAACGATCGACCAGTCTGTCAATTTGACTCATTAACACACGCGATCCGCGTTTAAATTAAAAGTCTCAAAGTCTCTTCGAGACGAATATAACTTTCGAAATTACTGGAACCTTCGAACGTCACGTGGAAACGACGAAAATGTCACGATTTCTTCAGAGTGTTCGATAGAACGACGAGAAAGAAAAGAAAAAGAAGAAAGAAAATCGTACATAAAATTTTCGAAGGAGGCTCGAGTCTTGAATCTTAAATCCATGGTGGATCCAGTTCGCGAAAAGAAATTTTCCAAGCGTGACAATTTTCAACACTTTCATTTCCGGGGAGAAAAGTATCTTCGCTCTGCCATCTTACGTTATGTGACGTAAGAACGCTTAACGAAGAACAGAATGAACATTTTAGAAGCTTGAGGCTTTATTTTCGAAATATATTTATATTTATGTAACTAATTATATATCGATACATAGATGTAACGTGTTAGACAGAAATATATATTATTAATCACAGTTATAACGTTTACATTTTATACACTTTGGAAAATAGAGGCTCCGTGCTTCAAATCGAGCCTTATCGATTTCATTACCAAAAAAAGATATCCTCACAAAATCACGACAGTTTGAACGTTCATCAACGATGCTCGATTCATCACTGCGATCGTTCGTCTTCGCCAAGAAGCTGGATGTACTCGAATAATTTTTTGGTCATTCAGTGCACCTGAAACGTTCTATCCGCGAGCTTGTCAGTGAGCTAGTGCAGAAAGTTCGCGGAAATCGCGACAATTTGACGAGGAACGGTCACGTCACGCAGGTACACGTTGGCTAGATCCAGCGTATAAGCAACAGCTCGCGGCGTGGCTGGCCTCAGTTGGCAGTCGGTACGCGACCAAGTAGGACCTCGTTGCTCGCGAGTATCGCCCTTGAGTGCCAGGACACGCGTGCCAGGATAAACGGAGGGCCTGTTTACAATCACGAGCGCAGATAGAACCGTCGATCATCAGGGATCCACGACAGTCGATCGATGGGAGCACGAGTGTGTTTTGAAAGTTGCTTCGACGTCGGCGAGTCTCGTCGCCGACTTGTGACTCGATATTTCAATTCGCCGAGCGTTTAATTTCTTCAAGGAAGTTTCGTTCAGAGAAGATAGTCGTTCCGTGACTCTGAGGAGGACGGTTCTCCTACGGTACGAAGTGGTTGTACGAAGTTGTGTCGTTGATTTGCCGGAGAGGAACAGGTGTGTTTTGTCGGGAAGGGGGTGAGGAAGGGGAGAGGGTTTCGTTCGCTCGAGAAATCGTCTCAGGCTCTTCTCGAATCGGGGGTTTTGAATTTTATTCGCAGAGGAGGAGTTTGAGGATTTTCGGAGATCGGTATCTTCGTACGATGATCGAAGTGTTTGGAATTTTCGAGTAATATCGATCTCGTCGGTACACGGATTTGAACAACAGTTGGTAACGATATTCGATAAAGTTGCGATGTAATTCGAATTGATAATTAATAATCGGCACGTGACTTTAACGTAAGTAAGTATTTCCAGCATGATTTCAATCATCATTAACGCGGTCTTAATTGCATTTAATTTAGATTCAATTTATGCAAGCCTACGATCATTAACGACAGATTTAATGCAATTTAATACAATTGTGTCTTTTTTTTCTTTTTTCTTAAATAGAATCGTCATTCTAAAAGTTCTCTGCGAAAAATCAGCTCGAACCTTCAACCTAAATTCATATTTGCATCTATCAAAATTTCACTCGTCCTCGCGTGAGATAAAAATTTTCCATTTAACGTTCCTTCCTCTACGAAGAGAAATTTCCTCTGATCTTTCTCTCTCTCTCTCTCTCTCTCTCTCTCTTTCTCTCTGGGTTCCGATGATTGACAGTGCCTCGAATCGATAACCACGATTTAGAGACGGATATCAGGGCGGTGAAAATGGCGAATAAATATTTTCGTATTCGAGTTTCAATCACGTCGAAGGCGACACATTGTTGTTGACGTTGCGAGGCTAGGCAGCTTAGAATATCACGGAAAATCGGTTCAACGCTCCGGGAATAGAATCAAGTAATTTTCCTATTGGAAAAACACGCGCCCCCACGCGTTTAAAATTAATTTATGAATATTAAATCGCGCGAATCGATCAAGAATACTCGGCGAGAATTTTATAGACGTGCACCGCCGGCTTCGTGGAAAACTTCCCGCAAAGAAATTTAAGAAATTGACGCGATTTCACGAAAATTTACAACTCGCGACAGGAATTTTTCAATTCGTTGGGAAATTCACGAACTTGACGCCCATTCCAAACGTCTCAAGTAAATTTAATTTAACTTGTCTTTGTAAATTAAATTTATTTTCTATAATTTAATACTGAGGATATATTTAATAACATATTATATTTATAAGTGTAATGTATTTAATATTAAATTTATATTAATATTTAAATAAAAATATTAAATTTATATTAATATTTAAATAAAAATATTAAATTAATATTACTGTTAAAATGAAATATTTAATATTAAATTAACAAATATTTTTTAATCAATTTGTTTATACATAATTCTGCTCGAACTGTTGTCTGTCCTAAACGTTTTCGTATTTATCAGAATTAACGTAACCCGACGAAAGGTTCACCCAGGGTTCCAAGAGTTCACAGAATTGAGAAGAGTGCGAAATTAACTGTCGAAAAATTCGACGCAGTTCCCCCGATAAAGATCCGATAGCGGAGATCCGATAGCTGTCTCTCTCGCGGAAAAGCGAGCGTTTCCCTCGGTTATCGCGGCTCGTTCGATAGGTCGATAGGTAGATATCCGTATCAGTGCAAACATTTGTCGTGTTTCACGCGTATGAAAGCCCGGGAAACGCATCAACGTTCGCGATCATCGATCAAGAATGTTCTTTTTTTTTTTTCTGGTAATTTCGCGACGCGTTACGATTACAAATATTTCGCACCTACTGACGGGAGAATAGAGATTGAATAATCGTACCGATCGATTCAGAGACGATCGGTTTCTCTTCCTTCGAGACGATTCTCTCGGATTGATTGACAATGAAACGAATCGACGAATTTTCGAGTAGATTTCGAATAACAGTGTTAAAAGGCGCGGGTAGTTTTCTTCTTTCGGATGCAAATTCGAACTCTGAAACTATTAAAGTCACCCATCAAAGTTCTTTTTTTAAGTATTTTTACTATATATTTAATATTTAACTTAATATTTTTACTAACGTTACTATATCACCACCAACAGTGAAACGAAACAGATGAAATAATGTTCTTGAAAAGTTTGAAAAATTTCTGGGATACTCGGTGGAAGTCTCTGTTTTAATTTACGATGAATGATTGAATCAAATGTTGGAAGGGATAGTTGGCAGAAGTGAAAATTCACCTCGAAAGAAATTCGAAATTTAACATCGGACGTGAACGAAGGTTAAAAAGTTTTTGCAGGAAATACTACAAGTGACTAGTATCAGTACCAATACTAATTTTCGTTCAGACAGAAATATAATTGCACAGATTTTGAAAGAATATAATTGAACAGATAGTTGTACAATCCATTTTAATTATTATCGTTTAAATTGTCGCGATTTGCATGCAGAACATACTTTAGTATAGAAAGAATTGATTGTTCTGGTCTCGAGTGATGTTTGGTTAAGATCATTTATTCTGACAATGACTTGTCCGATCGATACTCGATCATCAACGATCAAACGCAATTTAAATAAATAGAAAAATTGTTATCTGTGTTCAATTATGTTTCCATCAATTCCATTAGTTCGAAAAGAATATTTACATCGATGAGAAATAAATGATATCGTTCGGGGATTCGTTTTCGTTGATCGAGCGTAATTCAAACAAATAGAAGAACCGTCATTTCTGTCGAATCATATTTCTACTAATTCCGAGTTATTTGAATTAGTTTCTTGCGTCAGAGGATAATATCATTCGATGAAAAATAAATGATTTCGTTCGAGGATTCATTTTCGTTGATTAAGCATAATTTCAAGACATAGAGTGTCATATTTCCATAAAATCCGAGTTATTTTAGTTCCTCGTGACGGTGGAGAAATTATCATTCGATAATTTCATTCGAGCTTTCATTTTCGTCGTCAGATAAATTTCCCCAGGTTCCAACGATCGTCTCCCCATCAATCTCGTCAATTCTCCGTTTTCAAGAGTGACTCGTTTCACATTCTCGTTCGATGCGATAATGTCTCGAATCGACAACGTGATCTGCCGATCGTCGACACGAAATCGATTCCCCGGTATCAGTTACCCGTCGTGCTTTGTTCCCTGATAATTAGTCGAATATTAAACCGGGACAGCGATCAATCGGACATTTAATTAAAGGACGAAATTAGGTCCGCGAGGATTGTGCCGCCTCGGTTGGTCGGTAATAAACTCTTAGGAAACGCGGTGGAAACAAATAATTAAACGATGGTTATTTCTGATTGAAATAAAATTTCATCATCCGCTGTCCCATCATCCGCGATTGTGTTTGCCGTATTTCGTTCGATGTAGTTCGCGTGTAAACGTCGGCAAATTCCTGTCGGCAAATAAACCCTCCGCCGAGAAAACGCTGTGTAAATTGGATTTTGCGGCGGGCGAGTATAGCTATAAATAGAGGATAATTTTTGGAATGGAAATTGGAATGGAAATTTGTTGCAAATTGGAACGGTGTTAATGAGCGACGAAGTGAGACGATTGCTCCCGATACGTTTGTTTCTTTTAATTACAATCGAGGACGCAGCGACGTCTCTGATAAATTTAATTTCCTTCCCTTTCTCCTTCGGGGGATTTTATAAAACTTAACGTTTAGAAACTGAAATTTAGATCCGGGTCTGAATCCCTTAAAGATTTAAATATTAAATTTTAAACCCACGACGTCGGAGTTGAATTAAATTACTTGCTCGAGTTCAATTAAAATTACACCAAAATATTTAATCGAACTTTCGATTACTCTATCGGTTAAAATCGAAAGACTAAAAGTTTTTATTAATTAATTTCCATCGGAAATTTATAACATTACATTAGCAATCCAAAGAATTGCGGTGATCGTCCAGTTCTCGGAAATAAGCGCCTCTGCTGAAGGAACCGTCGCCAATGAGTTCAAATTTGAAGAGAGAGAGACAGAGAGAGAGAGAGAGAGAGAGAGCCAAGAAGCCAAAAAACTCTGAGAAGTCAAAATTCGAAAGACCAACGAAAAGAAAGCGGGGGACCATTGGAAGACGCTTGGGAGCAACGCGACTTTCTCGAAGCCCCGTTTTCCCTCTGGCAACAGCCCCTCTGCGACCATCTCGAGGCACAAACAAGGAGGATTTCCATGGAGATGGAAAAAGTTTCAAGTCGCCCGACTCGATAAATTTCGGGGGGTGTTCATGGTGGATTATATTATGGCGAGACAGGTCGATGAATAAATGAAAGCTCGTATGGAGCCGGCGATGCATTAAAATTCGAAAGCGTGTACATCTCTCTGCTACGATCGACTCTGCACACATTGAACTGTTTTTAATTTCAATGCCTTGACAGCTGATGGACGCGACTCAACTTTTTTTCTCCAATGCTAGCCCGTAAGCTAGCGTTTTACGCAATCGGATCTTTAATTTAATCGGGCTTACGAGACAGTTGCTTGCGAAAGTATTTGGATAATTATAGATTATATATATATATTATACCTTTTTTTGAATATATTTCGCGCGTGTTATATGTACGAAAGATTTTGAAATTCATCGGCTAACCGCTGGCCGGATTTTGAAATAGACTTAGATTTATATTGTGCAGAAGTTGCAATATATTATATAGATCGAATAAATTGCAATTGTATAATTGAACTTGGGGTTAGATTAAAATTAGCTAAGTTTGAGAGTGATCAATGATTTGCGATACAATAATTTGACCAAAGGTAAATTAGAGATTGGTCAAGTTTCGAGGTGAATTTAAAAATAAAAGATTTAACTTTTAGGTGGATCGAGATTGCCTTGCTGTATGTGTAAGATTTTATTATCATTGTCGCGCGTAAACAGTCGCGACAAACGAAATCAAACAAACCAAATATTCTCAGTAGGCACGTACGAAAACTTTTTAACAGTTCTGTTGTTAATATTTCTTTCGAAACGTTTATATTGTTTCCTTATCGAAACGTTTCAACAAATAACACGCAAATAGCAGGCTTAATCCTTCGCTAATTATCGGTGACTTCATTCGACTTCGTTGTTTTCCTTTTCAATTGGCTATACTCACCGCGTTATCAGGCTCGTAAATTAAATGTTTGAACGGTTGCCTACGTTTCTGAGACTGAAATTCCATTTCTAGACGTCAGTTTCGTTGGAAATTTATTTCCCCCCCTCCCTCCCCCCCCCATAAAAGGGCGAAGCAGTTTCGAGGCTTTCGATCGTGCGCGTAGAGCGGAATACAAAATTCCCTCGGCGTAGAATTCCTTTTTATCTTTCTCGTCGGGCCAACTTGCTCGATCTGAATTTGAAACGAAGGAGTGTCTCTCCCTTGCCGTGTATTTTGGATCACTTCTGTCCCTTTTCTTTTTCGCCGAATTTATCGACCTCTTGTCGAGGAGCAAATTTTGATAAGCTTGACGTACAGTACACGCTATCCCTTTATGGGAAATATTTTTATCCGTGATTCAGGCGAGATACGAGCTGGATTGTTATAATTTCACAGTATTTCGAGATTTCGATCGAAGAAAATTTCGTGTTCAATATATTTCACGACGTGTGTTAATTTTAAGTCAGTTTAAATTAGTTTCAAGGCAAATGTAAAGTAAATTTTTTTAGTATTTTTTTTTTTTTTTTTTGAGTATTTTTGTTTCAAAGCAAATATAAAGTAAATTTTTTTAGCACTTTTTTTAGTATAATTTTTTTTTTTAGTAAATGTAAGGTGAATCTTCGAGCCAAGAGATAGAATTGAAAGTCGCACGTGATAATTCCAACTTCAGTTTAGAAT
Source organism: Tetragonisca angustula (assembly GCA_036937485.2). Taxonomy (NCBI): domain Eukaryota; kingdom Metazoa; phylum Arthropoda; class Insecta; order Hymenoptera; family Apidae; genus Tetragonisca; species Tetragonisca angustula. Next base: position 30,958 of record JAWNGG020000450.1, read on the forward strand.
TAATAATGGATTCGTCAATTATTTTGCGACAAATTCTGGAAAAATACTGGAGCACGAAGATAGTGTCAAATTTTTCAGAGTGTCCGTCGAAATAAAGTGTCGGTGGGGAAAAATCGAACAAACAGAGGACTCATTTGCCTGTTTTTCCATTTGGCCAATTTTCTCGCGCGAACGTTCCAAGTCATTAAACGAACAAAACGGTCGCGCGAAGGAAATTTCATTCTGTTCCAAGTGTCATAAAATTGTTCACGGTGAGACGTATCGGCCTCGGTGATAATTTTTTTCCTTTTTACTCTTTTTTTCTTTTTTTTTTTTTTTTTTTTCTTTTTCACGACAGCTCGATAAATCGAAATTGTCGCTCGAACGAATCCTCGCAGCGCAGTTGTATTCCGAGGGCACGAAGCAATTTCGTATCGAGCGCTTTTCGTTCTTTTTCGCTCCGTTTCCTCCTTCTGTCTCGCTCGCGACTTCCGTGAGACTTCGCCGTGAGACGTGCAATTAGTTCGGGCTGTGGAACTAGGCGAGTATTCGCGTCATCGAATCGATGACGAAAGATTCGCCTGGTTTGGCGATAGAATTGCTGGCTTATTACGAAATTTCGATGTTTCGAAGAATATTTGTTTCGCAGGAAATTTATCAACCGATAACATAAATATCTATTATTTCAAAATTGTTGGTATCGTAAGGTACACTTTATTAACGCTAGAACTACCAAAATGATCAAAATGACCAATTTATGAGTTTTGTTGGAAATTTCACGGACGTAAAACAGCGTGTTTCTAGTTATTATCGATTTAAATGATTTTTCGTAAAATGTACAAAAAATAGAAGAGCTCGCGTACTCCATTGTATTACAAGGTCGTTCCATCTCTTTCACTTTAATATCTCTAATGGAAATTTTACGTTAAATATTTAGTATTAGATAAATATTCGTTGCTTGGAGCTATTAGATATCAGATACGTTGAAAGCTCAATATACCTAACAATTGCCTGACAATTTCGAGATATTAAATGTAGAATACTTCGAGATAGCGTTCAATAACTAAATATTAAAAAGTCGTCTGACTTTGCGATTAGTTTGCGATTAGCTACGAAACACGAGTACTCGTGTCGTCAGATGACGAAAGATTCGATCGTAAAAGAAGAATAGAAAAAAACGAATTTATAAAGTAATAATTACCCTCGCGAATATTTAATATTTCGAAATTGTTAATGTTAGGCATATTTCATACCCGATATTTAACGTCAGGTGAATATTCATCATTTGAAATTATTACACATATCGGATATGTAAAAAATATTGAATATTCGAATGTTCAGTATCTCGGGACATTAAATATTAAATCACACGCGGCGAATATCGTTGAAATTACGTTTGAAACGTGAGATATTCAGAGTTTCACTATTTCTAGAGATTAAATATTAAATTAGACGTCGGGCATTAGAAATGTTAAATGATTCGATCAATTATATGAAATACCGAATATTTGAAGATATTAGATATTACATTATGTTATTATATCCAATTAATTTCGGATATTAAATATTCATAGAGCAATCAATGGAATCTTCATCCGTCTCAAAAATCAAAGAGTCCACGATTCTTAGAGGCAACTGTCAACTGAACAGTCGAAACACTCTTCAACAGAGAGAAACAGAATTCATTAAGAGTCTCGAAACCGTCTCCGACATCCGTTTCGAAAAAAAAAAAAAAAAAAAAAAAAGAAAACGGCTCGCGTTTGACTGATAATCCTCGAAGCTGGATCAAAAGCTCACGAGAACTTTCTCAAATTAACTTCAACAGCGAACGAAACTCTCCCTTCGATTCCTCGAACAACAATTGCAACAAGTGCAAAACCTGACACGTGCGTGTGCGTGGAGAATCATCGAGAACAGTGTGACAAGTAAATTATACTCGTGACCGTAGAGACATGGTACGTTTTAAGTGAGAGAGCGGAAGGGGGATTTCTTCGTTCGATCGGGAAGGGAAGATGAACGATTACGCCATAGTTGTGCCGCACGAGGTGTCCTCGAGATTGGCGCGCAGGGACTCCGGCACGATGAGAGTGACACTTCCGGTCACCTCGTTTAGAAGGCACAGTGGTTGCGTGTCCACGTTGTCCAGGGTGAAACCGCATCCTAAACTGGTCTACGTCGCTGTTCCGTAAGTTTTTCGCCACCTTGTAACGTACGAACGTTCTTGAGAAACACGATCGTGTGATTATAGTAACCCTCTTTATTATAGCATTCATTAGAGGGACTGTAATTTTGAAAGTTTCATCTTGTCGAATGGGTGTAAGGTTTCTGGTTGGTGTGAGAAACATTCGATGTTCGTCGCTTGGAAATATAAATTATTCAACAATTGGAAATCATCGTCGTTATCATCATCAGATGATTAAACACTGAATTGTTAAATATTATTATATTATGTTATGTTAATACGTTATTATTGTCAAATACTGAATTGTCAAATGTTCGATTTGCAGCGAAAATATATTTTTTAATTTCTAGCCTTGGATGTTTCAAAATTTTTGAAACTCTCCCGAGCAAAATGATCCTTCCGCGGATCGTTACTCAAACCGGAAAGAATATTATTGAATCTGAATGAACAATGACACTGAATGAAATTTATTCTAATTTGTTCCATTGTACAACTGAAACAATACAATTAAATAAATGAACGATATATCTGAAAGGTTAAGTGGCACAACCGAAAGTAAAAAATTCACGTAACTGCTGGTTAAGTCGTGGCCGATCCTCTTATACGAAACTGTAAATCGTCTTCGATCGCGATTCGTTTTGTCGTGATTAGGTTAATTGCCCGTACAGTCTCTGCTCTCCGTCCTCTCGCGGCTAATTAAAGGAGATTATCAGTCTGGTCGTTATTTCGGGCTAATTTCCTAATGGATTCTTTCGCGAGCAAAAGGCGAAGAACTCGGATCCTTTGTAACGCAATGCAAATGGATTTCACTCGATTTTTGTTCATCCGATGCACGTTTGATTTACGAAAGATTGAACTACATTTGTTCAAGATATCACATATAAATACATATTTCTCCGAAATGTGATAAATAATTAATTTCTTCTCCTCGTCGAAATTCGTGTATCAGCGCAATAAATTACCGCAAAGTAAGTTTCAAATTACAAAATCAGTGTTGTTGAATTGTTCGTCAACGTCTCGTTTCGACAATGAACAGAGTAAACGAAGATGCATGGACTCGCATTTATCAAGATCGTTTCAAAAAAAAAAAAAAAAAAGTTGTACGAAAAAGGCGAGGAAAAGAAGGTGGAAGAAAGAAGAGAAAGATTGCTCGACGTCGATATATCAGTTGATCGGCGTTTGTGTCACGACGCGCATCCCTCGCGAATCGATATAGCGTCACATCGAACCAATTGCTCAATGCATTTTACGTAACGCGTTGCGACCGCGAGACGGAAGCGCCTCCTGATCGCTTTTTTATTGGCGGCCCTGCTCGAAAAACCAATATTAGCTGTTCAGGCTTGGCCGTGTCGTAGATAAACGCCGAGATCGGTCCCGATAGCTCGATCGTGAGTTTGCCTAGGCATGTTACTCGCAACAGGTTCTCCTCCAACTCGCTTCCAACCGTGTTGCTCGAAAGTGAATCACTTTCGAGGATTTTCGTTCTCTCAAGTCGACTGTTACGCTTGACTCTCGTAAAATTTGATAAAGTGTTTTTTTACCAACAACGATCGTTATCGAGATTAAATTTTATTCAATAACTTTCGCAGTGAAATGTATTTCGGTTCGAAGGATTTTCGTCATTAATCTGTTGAAAATAAATCGTCAACAATGTATCAACTTGAGATACAGGTTCTCCATCACTCGATTATTAGATCTGCAAGAGATTCTGCAAAATTGGAATACTTGGAATTTTTTAACGAATTAATAACTGTTGGAGGGTATTATCGAAATTGTGAAACTTTAATAGCAGAATATGAATGTTGGAATCGTTTGTTGGAACAATTGTTAATAATGTATGTATGTTGAGAATATTGTCAATAATATATTGATTCATGTAGCTGAGATACGATGTAAGAAATTACAACGTGGGAATAGTGAAACGTGTGAGACTGTGGACTAGAAATCCAGCGTTAAGTAGAATTGGTCGATCATGGCCAGACACGCGTTCGACACCCTGCGTATATAGATACAAGTACGAACAAAGATAAATGTCACAATGCTGCAAATAACTTTTGCGATTCTCAATGGTGAAATGATTTCTCTGGTCCAACTTTTTCATTAAGAAATTCAATCTCCAAAGGAAACTGTGTATCTGTAATTCCAAATTTAGAAATTTCTTCTTTCTCAGATACCACAAAAATCTTCATCAATTGAAGCACTCGCTGTTGAAAGATCAATGTGAAAATACTTCTCTGTGAAAAAAATGAGGAAATAAAGTAAAAAGGTTAGAGATGACACACTTATTCATGTCCCTCTCTCTCTCTCTCTCTTTTTCTCTATTTCTCTCGTCAGTCACTATTTAACGATTGAATGGCAAGGCCGTGGAATTAATGGTGGCTTATATAATGGCACGTAATGATGATTATCGAGCGCAGGGAGGCGAGACGTGTTTTCTGGACAACGCGGACGATCATGGGAACGAAAGAATGTTAATTAAGCGGCCAGTTAATTAGGCCCGCTTAACAAGCAAATTGGACGCGATCGCGCCGATTACTATCACGGGTAATTATATCGTGACACGTTGAAGCGTAGTTCGGATGAAAAAGGTCGGAATTCAATCGCTCTTTCATTCTTGTTCGCCGAAAATTTTCGACAAAATTCTTCCTTGCAGAAACCAGCGAAATCCGCTATCTTTTGCAAATGAAATTTGCAAATCCGAATTATTTTGCAAAGTTTTCCTTGAAAGGAACTCTCCGTAGCTTGAAATTAAATTGCTTTCTAAATTCATCTCTTTGTTTTATGAATATTTTTCAATTTGTTCACAGAGTCAGAACTTTGTTCGTTATTTCTATATGCCTGTTACAATTTTGTTGTTGGTTGTTTTCTTCGTTCTGTGATATTTTTTAGAATGCTCTGTCCTCTGTCTCAACGAGTTTCGGTGAGATTTTAATTAATTAAATTCGCGTCGTGTTTTAAGTTGATTCTCTGACAGCATTCTAAACGTAATCTCTGACATTTTTCAGGAATATTTAACGTTACTGTTATTTATTTATTTATTTTCTTTTTTTTTATATATATATATTTTTCGGTAAGTGTTTTCATAAATCGAGTTTGTTTGACGGATCAGACACCCGGAGTAAAAATACAATTTTTCTCACAAATAAACGACAAGGGGCTGAAAAATACTATTTCCATGCCGCGTACGATAAATCATATTTGTTGAACGTAGCTTGGGAAAAAGTTGAACCCGATGCCTCTTGATGGTGCAACGGGACTCCATCGTTACCACGACGAAGAAATTCGACGAGTGTAGTTTGAAAGCTATTTATATCGAGACGATGTGAACTGTTGTTCTTAGAAACTCCATTGAAACTTGTTGAGAATGATAACAAAACTGCCGTTGCGTTACACATACGAAGATAAACTCTCTGCGCATTGATTTGAATCAGTCATGCTCAAATTATTTTCCACGCTGCTTAGCAACCTTTTCGTAAAACATTGTCATCCGTGGTATTTTGATAAGCGGAAGATAGACTTGAACGTACAAAGATTCTATCGATCCACTTTGCTTCTTCTGAAATTCTTTCGAGCAAAATGAAAGACAGAGAGGAGGAAAATACGTTTGAAAAAGTGATTTGAAATCTTCGTAGAAATAGAAGAAGACAAATGTCTAAGAAAAAAGTTTCTCTCTAGATTATTCACGACTCTTTACTTCGACTCTTAATATTGGTTGCTGATGGCGTCACGTGTGATTTTAATTGAAATATTTTCTCTGTTGTTTTCTCAGTATTAAATTCCTGTCAAAAGAATGTCTTTATTAAACTCTCGTAAAAAAAAAAAAAAAAAAAAAAAAGAAGAAGAAAGGGAAGAAACGGAGGTATGCTTAAAAATCGTTTTGCTTTTCTGTCGGCAGTTTCGACGTGGAAAATGGCGCTTCGACGTTGGATGGCGGCGCTGGAGGCGGCGGCGGTGCCTCGCCAAGCGCAGGTTTGGTGCTCCAAACTCTGCCGCAGCGACGAGAGAGCTTCCTGTATCGCAGCGACAGCGACTTCGAGATGTCGCCGAAGTCGATGTCTCGAAACAGTTCGATCGCCAGCGAGAGGTAAGCATAATGCCTGGGAATCTACGCTTCAACTTTAGGTCCCTGTCTCGACTCCAGGATAAAACAGTCTTTTATTTTTTAATTTTTTTTTTCTTTTCTTGTTCTCCATGTCGAGAGGAAGATCTAATCTTGTAAATAATGAACTGGGAATGTCGGATTGTCGATTAAGGTGTTTAGTCTGTGATCGTGATTGTTCTGTATTGTTCTGTTGGAAATTGCTATGATTTTGTTGGAAACTTGCATCGGAGTGTGGCAGTAGAAATAGTCGACTGTGGTCAGAAAGTGTTGACTCCCACGTGAATTTTAATTCCAATTGGATCTTCATGTCGAAAGAATGTTCCTTTGTTTAATCTTTGGATTAAAATGCTCACGAGCCTCCTGAAACTTGAGTCGAATCGAGACAGAATTGAAACGAATGAAAATTTTCTAATCCCGTTCGATATTTCAATTTAACATCGTTGGAAATTAATTACACGTTTGCACTGATTGATTTGCCAAAGTAATTAGTGCGTGGTTGCGTGAAATTTATTGTTACTGATTATTCAACGTCGGGCTGTGGCCGGGTAATTAGACGAATCTGCTATAATTTACACCCACGTGGATTGCAGTTTCCTCATGGCACGACGCCGTTAATGAACTCATTTGTAAACACGACCGTGATAATTGGCCTGTTGCAGTGTAATGCCACGTCTGTGGTCATGAATAATTAAAAGGGGATTAGAAATCGAATGCTAGGTCTCTGTTTACCCATTAACGTTTTATGGACTGATCTAACTACGCATGGTTCATTAGGATTAAACACGCCACCGTGCCGTGACTAATCGTGAAATCATTTTGATGCCGATTGCGTCTTGATGCTGTATTATCGATTGGTAAGAATCGATTTTACCGACTGTAAAAGTAACTAGAATCGCGTTGATAATTCAGAATGCGACGATAGTCGCAGTTGTAAGTGCAGTGGCTCATTTTATCGACGGGGATAAAGTAGGAATCGTGGTATTTTCACTGTTGTGCCGTCTTTAGAAGGTCGAAAGTATTTTTATACACATTTGTTTGTCGGTATTGTAGTGCGTCTTATTTTTGAAGACTTCTAAATATTTATGTTGCACATAAAAGATAAAAGAAGAAATTCAGTCTGAATCTATAATTAGATAATAATGAAAATGTAATGGTATTGATTTTGGTAAAATTTATTGTAAGAGCGCCTGGTGAAACGTTTCAATGTCTGACCATGATCGTGCCGATTCTACTGCCTCCGATCTGTAAATTTTCATGTCCAATTAAAAACTCGAATAGAATTGATTGAAGAGTAAAAATTATATCTTTATTCCTCTTTTATGCATCCGATCAAAGCGTATTCGTAACAATATTGTCCAATATTCTACTGGGATCTTTCTTTCTCCTATGTGTAGCTTGATAAAGTATCGTAGCTTTCTATGGTGGTGATGATGATGCTTAACATATACTTCTATCATTTATTTTTTATTGTTTCACTTGTTCGTAGCTCTTGTACATAGAATTGTACAGCAAGGTTGTGAAAACATGTGTTATCGCGCTAAGTGCTCGCAATGAAAAGAGACGTAAAAATAATTACCCTTTGTAAGAATAATTTTCACTTCACTGCAATACGTTCGAATTTCCGCGAAGGCAATTAATAATAAAAATACAACAGAAATTCTTTCACAAGTACTTTTTCTGTTATTCCAAGAATATTCACGCCTTGTTGCACGACAAGGAAAAAGAACTTTTCTTCTTTTTTTTTTTTTTCTTTAAATCGTGAAGAACGGGTGCGGGGTGTGACAATGCGAATCATGTTTGTGATCCTTGGGTTGCAGGTTCAAAGAGACAGAGCTTCCTGTCGAGCGAGCGTATGTACACGATCCTATTATCTATTATTAGCCTCTCTCGTTTCACTTTACACACACACACACACACACACACACACACACACACACATATATATATATATTATATATTATATATTATATATATTATATATATAGTCACAGAAATATACGAAACTTACTAATGAACACCCCTCGCCACGATAATTACGATCGCTGTATAATATCGATTCGATTCGCTGCCTCTTTCTTTAACCACTTTCTTTTTCTCTTTCACTGTCACACACATATAAATAAAGATCGAGTAATGGGAGTAGATCGAGGATGCATGAGATTGTTCGTTGTTTGAAAGAAGAAACGAAGAAGAAGAAAAAAATAAAGAACAAAGAAAGGAAACAATAGGAAACAAGAAAAGAGAAAAATGAAATTCTGCCATAATTTCGAGGCTGAGTAGTTTGAGTTGTAACTGTTGAGTTAAATTGCGGCTTGCTTTCAGCGAATTTTTCTTTGCGATTGGCTTTCCGTTTTGAATATATTTCGTAGAATAGAACGTTGCGATCTGTCACGCAGAAAGGTGATTTTAACTTTTGAGATTACATCAAACGTGATTTTAATATTTAGTAATTTCCAAGGTGTTTTAATATTTAACTTCAAGGTCATGAATCGTAAATTATCCGCGTTAAGTGAAAAGTTAATTTACTATGGGTTCTCCAGTTAAGAATAATTAATATTAACTTTAATGCCAAAGGTTGTAAGAAATTGTCGTTCGACGAGAAGGAGATACCAGTTTGAAACGTAAAATGTTTCAAGAAATGTTTATCTTAATTGGCAATTTTGGACGACTGTAGCCAATGAAAGAATTTTAATTTCAATTGCCAAGTATCCGCGTTTCGAATTTTCACCGAGTGCGTATCTTTCTGCGTAACACGTTCATCCATTTCGAAAATAATGAAAAAAGCAAAAAAGAAGAAAAACATCGACAGAGATTATTAAATAGTCGAACGTGCTAATTAGCAAACATTTTTAACCAAGAAACGATCGACTCCGAGTTGTTTATCGGTTGTACAGTAGCGAGTCGCTTGTTTGTTTCTTTCGTCTTTTCTGGAAAAAACAAAAAAAAAAAAAAAGCAGAAAAAAAGGTGGAAAAAACTTTTTGACGAGGAGTTTCTCGTTAAAGCACATGGCAGAATCGCGCTGATAAAATCGATGCACGCGAGACACACGAGAACACATGTACACGTGTGCATTGTTGCACGTATTTCCGTTCTGTTACAAAACGAGAAGCAAAATATACGTAAAAAAAGAAGGATATCACACCCACACGTCGGAACGAATACTTCGAATGAAAAACATTTGAAAATACTCGGTGTTATCGATTGCACAGGTATAACGTCTCTCTCTTTCTCTCTCTCTCTCTTTCTCTCTCTATCTGTCTTTATCTTTCTTTCTCTATCTCTTTGTAACTTTCGTTGTTGACGTTGTCGATCGTTTTTCGCACAGGGGAGGAAAGGGATTTTGTGTTTTTTTTTTTTTTTTTTGGTGTGTTTTGGCAACAAACGGGTGGGGGATGGAAACACATAACGAATCGTTGGGGGCTACGCCTATTAACGTAACTAATTAACAGCATGTTAACGAACATAGTGGAACGTTTACGAATAAAAACGAATTGTCATTTTCAGGATTTTTACCGATCAGTATAGGTAAGTCGCATTACTACGTAATTTCAGTAGCCGCTGCGAATCGTCATCGTTGCAAATTGTACACCGCGGAACGGGGCGACACGTGTCCCCTTCACGGCACGTGTATATATTATTACTTGTAATTGTCCGGTGAAACATTCTGCAATATTCTTTTCTTTTTTTTTCTCTTTTTTTTTGTTTTTGGTTTTTCGACACTGTCGTTCGAAGAAAATTACTTGCAATTAATAAAATATATCTCTGTTGGAAATTTACAGGATCTACGAGAAAAGATTCTTTCGAAAGATACGCCTGTTTATCAAATATATCGGGTGAACAAATTTTCATCTCCGAATTGTTGATACCGAACGAAGAGAATTCTGAATGGTTTCGAGTTCTGCGAATTTCGTGACAATTTGCTTGCCGTTGCAACGAGACTGCTGGCTGCTCGGTAATTTATTCTTCTCACGCTTTTCCTTTTTAATGAAATCCCCGTAATCCCCGCTGATCCATCGGTGGAGACGACTTCGATATCGTAATGTACTTTCTCCCAAGGGCACGCTCGAAGAAGAAAGAGACACGAGGAACAAAGCGTTTGGGCTGGAGACTGTTAAGGAAAGAGGGATCTGTTGGACTTAACGAAATCCCTGTTGGTCCTCCAACAATCTACCTTGGAGCTTCGGGGGGGTTTGTTACTGAAATTCAGAGAAACTCTTCGTCCGAGTGTAGAAAAAATTTCCCTCGATAAACATCGACTTGATACATGATACGTAAAAATATGTAATAAATTTATTGCCAGTACAACGATACGAATCATTCAAATCAACTCCTTGAGTTATAATATCGAGTCATATAATACTCGTGGTTTCGATTTGAAAGAAAGAGCAGGGAACTGTAGTCGGAGCACCGCGGAATGTGCGTTTGAATTATCAATTTTTTTCAATTCACTTGGCTTTCGTCGGTTCAACAAAAGAAGTATCAACACTATAAATAAACGAACGAACTTTAATACTAGAACGACCGTATCGAAATAGAAGAGTAATTAATATTAATATTTGACGAGAATATCTTTCAAGCACCTGACTCGGTCGTTACAGTCTTGAAATGATAAAATCCTACAATTACTTGCAAGACTTCTATAATGGTAATTCTAATGAATAATGCATACATTCTTACACGCAACTGTCGTTTCAAAACATCCTGCCGGGAAAATATTGTCTCTTCAAAAACGATTGATCAATTGCCGTGTTCTCGGTGCTTTGCGTCTGACACGACGTGTAACGCGAGAACTGTGTTTACTGAAAACTGAGAAGAAAATCGCAAAGGGTTAATAAACACCGTGTGAAAGGCCGAAGGTGAAACTTCGTGTTAATCGCGTTGAAAAGACACGAGCCTGAAAATTCATCATCAATCGTCGATTCGAAAGTGAAACGAGCGTAACAAAAATTTTTGTTGGTGAATTCAGAGAACGGAACGCTGAACGATAAAATTCGATATTAATCGCGAGAGGATATTCCGTGCTACGTCTACAGGCCAGTAAATATTTCCACGGTGCATCGAGTGCAGGGAACATCGAGTGGAAGTGCACCGCGTGCAAATATTTTTATCTGGACGAGAGCAAACAGCGTATCGAGTGTTTCGATTCGCTCCATCTGTCGTAGCCGGGATTATCGCGAGTCCAGTCTCGTGGAAGAATTTGTATCTCTTCACTCTTCCTTTTTTTTCTTTTTTTTTTTTTTTTTTTTTTTCAAAAACCAGACCTTCGATCGCTTTATTCTTTGACTCTGTGGTCAAAGCGGGCGATTTTTTTTTCTCTATTGAGAAAAAAACTACGGACGAAGGTGAATATCGTTTGGGTGAAAATAATGCTCAGGTGATTGTTAAATTGAAATAAGTAGAGCAACGACAACTGTATCAACTGTGGATAATTGATGCTACTTTGTAAAACAGGATGGTCTCGTTCTAAAGCAGAGCTAACTGGCGGCCCGTGCGACCCTTGGCCCCCACTTTCCTCATAGCTAGCGCTACCCCCTCCACTGCATCGGTCTCCCCACTACACCACACAGAGTGCGGCTGACGCACGTTAAAAAGTGAAGCTTCTGCTTTGATTAAGTCAAACGCGCGTGTAAACGTCGAAAAATTACTCCTCGTGACTAATTGTAAGTCTTGACGATTGAAATTTTCTCCTCGAAACTTGCGAAATTTCGTTTCTTCGCCTGCCCTCCCCTCTCGAAGCAAATCGAATGTCGTCCATGGCGAATTTGGGATCACATTATTAACACTCGAATAATACTTGCTGTTCGAGCAACTTATTTTCGCAATTGTCGAAAATTCACGTTTCTGTTAATTGGTGTAACAGCACGCCGATGAATATCGATACCGATGTTGATCGTGTTGTAAGGAACGTTGCATTTAATCAATTAATCAGTTAATTATAATTAATCACGTTGATGCGTATTTGCGGGTAAATATGTAGAATTGTAATGCTGATGTTAATCTTTCCTCGATATACTCTGACAGTCGTCCCAGTTGTACTTCTGTCCAGCCAGAAAAATTTCCGATTTCGCTAGTTTCTAATGTTTGATTAGAGAGAAGGTTCGTTGGCTGATCGTTCTACACTTTTGCACGATTCGTGGCTATCGGTGAGGTATTGTGACGGCGAAGGCTAACATCGAGCGGCTCCATTCAATGTCAATAACAAGCCAGACATCGACAGTGACGTCGATCGCGATTAATATATAATATATTCGCGTTCTACGTTGTTGCTAATCGCAGCGCGTTTCTTTCAAATATTTTACCGATGAATGCAAAACTAGCCTCTTCGTGGATGAAACGCAATCTCTTGTTTTTGTCAACGCGAATCTAGGGAAAAAAAAACGAATAAAACGAGAAGAAATACGCGCTCAGTCGTTTGTAAATTTATTTTATATACGAGCGTTTATACATACATATATATATTCTCGCGCGTCAAGTGCATAAAAATCCACGTGCACGTAGTAGGATCTTTCTGCAAATATTTTTCAGGCACGTGTAAAACTACGACGTACGTACGTGATGATATTGTTATTTTTTAATGCAAATCGCGAGATAAATGAAACGAAGGTTAATCGAGTTGTAATGAACTATCGTTTGGTTTGGAAAAAAGAATCTTCGTGATTTATCTGCATTCAGAAGCCAACGTTTGCCTTTTTTATTTATTTGCTATGAGCCGGTTCGCGACTTTGCGCAACGACACCAATCAGACTGGACGAGCTTGGTTAATTACTATGTTGCGCGGGGCCTTGTGACAATTTAATAGGATTGTTGACAACGCTGCGTTGCTGTTGACGAAACTGTACGCGTTTCCATAAATGTTATCACTATCGAAATCCTAAACAATCGTTTCGAGAATTGCTCGCTCAATAATTGTTCGACTCCTCTTTCACATTAAATTCAAATAATTCTCGTTTTTTACCCTTCTTTTCTTTAGCATTTTAAATAATTAACGACAGCATACAACATAGGAATCGAAACTTAGGATAATTCGGGAGAATCTGACAGAATTGTTGCAACGTTCGAATTTCACGGCGAGGAATTGAGACTCGATGGATCGCAGTTCGCAGCTCGGATTCAATCTTGGAAATAAAATACCTAGGCGGCGAGTCGAATGGCTTAAGTTATTCAGTGTTTGGTATAGATCGCTACTTACGTTTCGTGCTTAGAATAGACACGTTTCAAGTGCAGTAACAAATATTCACGACGTTAGTTCAAGGGATTGCGAATCTTGTCTACGTCTGTGGTATCTCCGCCGGATCGTTTGAATATAAATAGAACGTTCGATTCGGATTGCAGAGAATCGAAACGCAGTGTAGATCTGCGAGAGCAGCGTCCAATTTGAAGTTTACATTGATTTTGTTCACACGACAGTGTGAAACAACTCGGGAACTCAATTGTTCAAAGTGTGAGAGAGAAGAATAAAGTAATATGGGGAATATTAGACACTAAGATGCTTAATTCAGATTAAAGAATTTATTAAAGTCAGTGGCTATAAATAGTCACCAAATCCAAATTTTTCCAACAGTGTGCACAAATCCGCCAACTTTCGAAAGTATTTTGTTAACAATCGATGTGAAAAGAAGTTGACAGATTTTTCCGAAATTAGAAAAAGAATATTTGGAGATGGCAAAACTTACAAAAGTTCGCCAAATATCAATTTCTTTGACAGTTTATTTATCGAAAATATTTTGTCAATATTCAAAGTTTTCCGAAATGAGAAAAGGAATGTTTGTAATTCTTCAATTTTAGAAAAGTTCACCAGACATCGATTTCTTTAACAATTTATTTAAATCCATCAATTTTCGAAACTGTTTCGTCAATATTCGATTTGAAAAAGAAGTTGAAATTAAAAAAAGAATATTTGGTGAATGTTTGCACAAGTTTGTACAAATTCACCAGCTTTAAAAGTGTAAAAATAGTTCGTCGTGATATTCGACTCGTGAAAAGGGGCTTGATAGATTTTTCGAAATTAGGAAAAAAACAAACACAGTTGGAAAACGGTATTTTCTTCTTTTTTTTTTTTCTTTTCGTGATGGCAACAAGTCGCCACCATCAGTTTCAAGCGGACGTGCAACGGCGGTTATAGCTGAAATTCCCAGCGGAAAATCAATATTGACCAATGGACGATGGGAAAACAGCGATTGGACACGTTTAAGCGAGACACGCCGTGTGCCGTGCCATTTACTTTCCAATGCCGTTTGCATAATATCGACGTTTTCGAGACCGATGTCGATCAGTCAACAGCCGGTGATTGTCGCTAATTCGCTTTGGGCCGGTCGAACGCGTTCGAATTCCGAATTCGTCGATCCGTCGTCGTCCCTCTCTGTTTTCAAAATTGAATCCTCGATTTTCCGCGGGATTTCCAGAAAATTCGTAACGCCGACCGAAATCGCTTCTCTTTCTCAACACGAAATCGCGAAGCAATTGCATTCGATTTCAGATGAATTTCAGAAAAGACCACAACTTTTAAAGAGGACGATAGAAAATTATATTTCAAAAGGGCAATATTTTTAAAATATTATATTATAGAGGCAATATTTTCAGAATATTATATTATAGAGGCAATATTTTTAAAATATTATATTACAGAGGCAATATTTTTAGAATATTATATTACAGAGGCAATATTTTTAAAATATTCTATTACAGAGGCAATATTTTTAGAATATTATATTATACAGGCAATATTTTTAGAATATTATATTACAGAGGCAATATTTTTGGAATATTATATTATAGAGGCAATATTTTTAAAATATTATATTACAGAGGCAATATTTTTAAAATATTATATTACAGAGGCAATATTTTTAGAATATTATATTATACAGGCAATATTTTTGGAATATTATATTACAGAGGCAATATTTTTAGAATATTATATTATAGAGGACAATATTTTTAGAATATTATATTATACAGGCAATATTTTTAGAATATTATATTACAGAGGCAATATTTTTAGAATATTATATTATACAGGCAATATTTTTAGAATATTATATTATAGAGGGCAATATTTTTGGAATATTATATTACAGAGGCAATATTTTTAGAATATTATATTATAGAGGACAATATTTTTAGAATATTATATTATACAGGCAATATTTTTAGAATATTATATTACAGATGCAATATTTTTAGAATATTATATTATAGAGGCAATATTTTTAAAATATTATATTACAGAGGCAATATTTTTAGAATATTATATTATACAGGCAATATTTTTAGAATATTATATTATAGAGGACAATATTTTTAGAATATTATATTATACAGGCAATATTTTTAGAACATTATATTATAGAGAACAATATTACAATATTAAAATTCTTCGCGGTTAATTTCCCTTTCTCAAATCGTCGTTTTGATGCCGAACTCAACGTCATCCAAACTACTCTAAATCAGTCTAAAATCAAGTCATTCAGCGTCGTTCATCGTACGGTTTGATCGATACTCAAAATTCGAAGAGCAAGAAGTCGGAAGAACGATCGAGCCTCTTCGAAAATTGCCGAGCAATTTTCTCTCGTAGTTGAGGATCGTAAGTGACATCCTCGGCTCGACCTTGGGTACCAACTACGCGCTCGTCACACGATCGACGATCGGCGGTTTCACGGTCCCGGCGAGAGGCACCGGTCGGAGGAATCCGGAGAATTGAGGCCGATTGACGCTGTTCATTAAAATAACGAGCGCAGCCAGTTTCTGCGTCAAGACGGGACTATTCGTTTCTGAAACGCGCGCGCCTACATGTGTGTGTGTGTGTGTGTGTGTGCGCGCGGTAATCGCCACACCGGGGGATTAATGTTCGTCAGTGCGGCCGTTTCCGTTCTACGCGAACGACCAGAACCGACTGGTCATCGATCAGCATTGCGCGTTCTCGCGAAATCTCGCGACAGTGTTCCTCTTCTTGCGATCGATCGAGTTGCTTTTCGTCCGTCACTATTCACGAAGATTCGAATTATTTTCACCGATGCGTCGCTTCCGGTAGTGTTGTCGTTCAGTGTCGAACATTGTACATTCGAACTGGCTTATCTTAGAGGGGTATCGATAATTCTTTTTCTCGATTCAAAACTTGAATCATCGTGGAATTTGTTGAATTGAACGTTAATTATTTTGGAATTAATTTGTTGTAATTCAATTCAGCGTGATGCCTTGCAATGTATTTTCAATTTAATTACAATTGACTAATTTTGGGATTGTTTTCACCTCATTGCGAATTATTTTTGAGTCAACGCGTGCTATCTTGGATTTGTTTCAACTTGGTGTTACTTATTCTCGGGTTGCTCTAATTTCGTGCGAAACATTTCGTCCGAGATCATTTCAGTCTAACGCGTTTGGTTTTGACCGTTTTATTTCCGTGTAATTTAATTTAATTTATCGTGAATTATCTCGGAGTTATTTCGATTTAACTTTCAGCTACTTATCTTGGGATTATTCTAATTTGGCGAAGCATTCGGGGATTATGTTAATCCGGCATGAATTATTTTGATTTAGATTGAAGTTGATCTTGCAAGTGATTGAGATTAAAACGAATACAGTAGCCTGGCGTATTTAAATTTTCAACCAGAAAGTAATCGTTATTGTTCCTCGGGATAAATTGCCCCGCAATTATTATCAATCTCGACGTAATGAAGGCAGGTCTAATTTGAATGTATTATTTATCAAGTGGCTCGTTTACGGCGCAAGTAGGTCCCCACGTAAGTCATTTCTATTCGACGACTGTTTCTGAAACGTCCAATTTGTTACGTTCCTTGTGTGATGCTACATCCTCCGAATATACAGTTTCACAACGAGTTCCCACTTAAGTCGACGACGAGAGAAATCTCGGATTAATGTTGTCGTTTTCGTTGTTTCACGTAACTTGCAAACGGGGAGAATGAGAAATTCAGTGTGTAGCAAACGTAAATTTTTCAGGAAAATTGGAAGGATAAGAAATTAAAGAAATTATAATGTAGAATTGTATAAATTGCAAAATTATAAAAATGAAAGTATTAAATTATAAAGTGCATCAGTGTAAAGTATAATATATAAATTGGCAAACATTCTGTTAGTATTAGTATACTTACAAGTAGAACTGGAAATACTTGGAAAAATACTTCGAATCTGTGAGTTAAAGATTCGAACCTATTTGTGAGATACTCGATCTCATTTCTTTCTACTTGAAAGTCCGATTCGATTTTCATTTCCAAATATACAGTTTCGTGAAATATTCGAGAAATATATCACGAATATATTTGCAACTTCCGTACAAGTATTGGAAGTACTTAGAAAAAGTTCGAGGACGAAAGATTCGAATCTATCTAGTATTCGAGTCTACTTGAAAGTATCGTTTTTATTTCTAGAAATACTTCCAGGAATACCTCGAAATATATTCAGATTCGAGTATATCTGCAAGTAGCATTAAAAATACTTGTAAAGGGATTAAGGTACTCAATCCTTACATTTAGTAGTATTCGTGTCTTAATATAGGAAATATTGGAAATATTATTTTCATTTTCAATAATACTCGCGAAACGTTCGAAATCATTCCTCTTGGATTCGACTACCGTTGAAAGTACTTGAAAGGGGTTCGAATCCGTGCTAAAGGTTCAAACTTATCTAGTATTCGTGTCTACTTGGAAGTGTCGTTTTAATTTCCAGAAATATTCGGAAGTACCTCGAAATATATTCAGATTTGAATATATGTGCAAGTATTTGCATTAGAAATACTTGGAAAGGGTTCGAATGCGGGTACTGAAGGTTCGAACCTGTCTAGTATTCGAGTCTGTCTTGAAAGTATCGCTCTCATTCCCAGAAATACTCGCGAGACGTTCTAAACTACTTCCACTCTTACGTTCGCGAGTGTACCTGCAAAAAAACTAAAGAGGATACTTGGAAAGGATACTTGGATACTTCGAACCCTCGGATGACGAAAGGTTCGTAGATACTTGCGAGGCACTCGATCCCATCTCTAGATACAATGGACGGCTGGCGACGCGCAAGTTTCCCGCGCAAATCCCCCCTCCCCTCCGTCTGGCGGCGAAATCTCGGCGAAAGTAGATCCAGCCTGGCCAGTTGGACGTCGCGGCAAACACGAGGTGTCCGACGACGCCAGTGCAGTGTGACCGTCGGTTCTCGTCACGTGAATCGAACGCTTCCGCTTCCTGCGGATTGACGCGTAACGCGACTCGCACACGATCGATCCAGCGTGTGTTCGATCGTCGCCACACGTCCAGCGTCCCTGAAGCCGCGATCTCGCGTCTCGTTCGATTTTCGCCGGTCTGATCGAGCACGATCTCTCGCGGCTAATCGTGGTGCATCTGACATTTTTATTTGCGCGATCTTAAATCACGGCGGTGTCGCTGTTTGATAGTGGGGGGGATGAAGGTTGACTAAATTGGGATTCGAATCGGGATTTTCGTAAATTTTAAGATTTCGTCGCGTGTCGAGTGAAATTTTCTCTTTTGGAGGATCTCTTGGTTTCATTTTGTACAAGGTGTGTTGACCAGGGTAGGGAATTGGAGAATGGAGTTTCAGTGTGATGTTCGTCGTCGTTGGAGAGTCTGTGCTGTGTTTAAATTTTCCGAGAGTCTTCGACTCTCTCTCTCTCTCTCTCTTTCTCTGTTGGCAAACGTCGAACGTAGCATAATGTGGTGGATCGCGTAATCGCGTAGTGACGTTTGCACAATGACGAGACTCATCGTTCTCGGCGTTTCTCTAAAAATATTCTACAGTTACATTCATCCGAACAAACGAATCTTCCGATTCTGAGCAATTATTTGGCTTCTTTTTTTTTTCTTTTGGAATTTTGAATAAAATTTCCAGGAACTTCGGGCCAAGTTGACTTCAATTTTTATTTGTAAATCCGGTAGAATCTCTCCAGAAATAATTGTTTTACATGTTAAATATTGCGACAAGAAACACTGCACTTCGAGTACATAGTCTGTGCAATTTTGCTCTAAAAGAAAAAAAAAAAAAATTTCCCAGAAACATCCTGACGAGCACGTTAATTATTACATTCGGATTATCTCTATCCAGTAACTCGACCTCTTGTCCTCGGCCAGACTTTTCTTATCGCAGTCGATCTGCTAATCGTCTGGATAATTGCATCGGTGAATAACTGCCAAGTGTAACGTGATAACGTATAAATTATTCCAACGAAAAGTAGAAAATTGTCACGTTACGGCTACCGTGGATTGTGTTACTGCTACTTACGAACATTTGATTGCAACGAGGTCCCGATCGTTTAATGACTGCGTTTATTAACGATACCGGAACGCTCGTTTAGAAAAATTGGTCGGCTGATAATTCGCGAAACGTAGATACTTGGGTGCGTAGATATTTTAGTTTTAACGACGACGTTCGACGTGCTGTCGATGTTTTCACGATGGCGCGTAGTATCGTAGGTCAGTTCTCTTTTTGCACAGCAATCGATGAACACTGTGTAACGAAGGAATTTGCTTGATATTTTAATGAACACTGCAAATTTAGTATATTTATTCAGTCGTAATTTAATTCTGTCGATACGTTTCTCTCTCTCTCTCTCTCTCTCCCTTTCTTTTTCCTTCAACAAATTTAATATCTGCTTCGATTGCGAGGAGTATCGCAGTTGATTTTATTGAAGTTTCGTTCTGAACTATCGAACGATATTAAGATATTAAAAGATATTAAAATTCGCATCAACGTTATTTCATTTAATTAAAATTTTTGGTAATTCGTGACTGGGAATTAATTTGTCTTTTTAGAAAATATTTAAATGTTTGTATTTATTTCTATTGCTTATTCATATTTATGATTTGCAGTATGGTAATATTTCATCGAAATTTATTTACAATTTATTATCGACGCAGTTCAATTATATTATTAATATTATTGTATCTGCGCATTGAACAAAATTAATATAACGATCCAGAATCTAAAACGACATCTGATATTGCGTCTCGTTGTCGAATCATATTTGTTGCATTAAATGCACAAATTAATACAGCGATCCATAGCCCGATACTGATTCGATACTCGATACTATTTGCAACGAAGCTACTTTCTCGCAGAAATATCGATCATTTTAAACAAAATCACGACGAAATCTGATGACCCAACGATATACGTGATATTACTTATTTCGACGAAGCTCTCTCGTTTCGTCCGCGATCTAATCTAACAAACGCAATAAAGCGTCCACGGCGTTTGCCGACGTAAATGTCAGCCGATGAAAAAGAAGAGAAAAACAGAAAAGAAGAAAGGAAAAAGTTGCGTAAGTTCAAGTCGCGCGAATAAAATTTTTCCAAAGCGAGGATTGCCAACCTTAGCTTTCGGAAGCGGAATGAACCGCTCGGAAAGAATGGAGTGAAGTCGCTCGCGCGGGAAAGAGCGGCAATGGAGGGGTGGGAGAGGAAGCAGCCAGTCTAAATTCGAGCGAACGGCGGATTTTCGCGACGGGCGAACAGGTTTCATAAATATGCAACGAAACGCGCGACCTGCGGAACCAGTTGAATATTTATGGAATTTTATCGTACGTTCGTTCCTTCTTCTTCTCCTCCTCCTCCTCCTCCCCCCTCGTGCCGATTACGTATGTATGTACGTGCGTTTGCCATTCGACATTCTGCGTGTCTGTCGTTCTCGCGATTCGCGAGAGCCGGCGAAACATGGTGGAAGGAGTTGGACAGGGCAAACGAGGATAAAACCTGTTGTGAAACGATCGTGAACGGGGGGATGGGCGTGAAACGCGTCCGCGGACGTTTACGTGTTACAGTTGAGAGTTTTGGCGTGGGATGCAACGTGTAGCGCACGCATACGTAATACGAGGGAGAGTTGATAGCATTTTATTCAGCTGGCCGGCAAATTAAAGGGACGCGACGCCTGAATTTCAAAGGCTCTCGCCCGGGATTATTAAACGTAAATTTCCGTAAAAGTTCATAGGTGCCACGGTTCCGCCAGTTCTCGACGCGTTTTGCAATTTTAACGGCGGATCGATAGCCTCCATTTTCAGACGGACGCGAGCGTTAAATTCGAAAGAACTTGCGATCGTCCGCGAAATTTCTCGGTTATTTCAACTTCGTCGAGTTTGTGTCGTACTCTTCCTGTTCGACGAGGAACGATCGGTACTTCGAATGGCCATTTAAATTTCGCGCAACGAAATCACTTTAAAGAGTGGAAGTCCTTGCTTGTGTCGTTTCTCTTTTCGAATGTTTTTATATATCGCGCTACGAGTGGGAAAAGCAACTTCTGTTGTCGAAGAACGTGGAAGAAAATGTCAAACGTCTCGGATACTGCTGAAAAATCCACCCAGAGTCCTCGAACATCGAAGCCCTTCCTTTACATCGATCCTTCGAAACTCGCTGTTCAACGCGATTTCTCTCCCCATTTTGTCGAACCTCGAACGTCGAACGTTGAACATTTAACTGTGACCGTCCAGGATTCGATAAAATGGCGAGAAGAAATCATATACATAGCAAGCGTCGAGGATTCGTTTTAAAGAGGAAATTTCTCGACATTTCTCGCAAATCAGGGATTTGAATTTTGACAATTTTCAGGAATGAACGTGTTCTTGCCACGTGATGTAAAAACATGTTTCGAAAGAAATTAACATACGACTGGTCGTGAATGGAAGAATTTGAAAATGAGGTCAACTGCATTTTTATGCGATCCCTTTTCGTTAAATGCAGACAATTTTTCATCGAGCGTGCGAATAATTTCTTCATTTCTTGGCGAACATTTTGTGAAATAATTCGTGACTGATCGTATAGGATTTGGAGCAACTTGGTAATTTTTGTTTGAGGAACCACGACGTCTCGCGAAATTTTCCAGAAAGTTTTTTCTGCGAAAGGCAGTGTAGTGTTTCGGTGGATCGAGCCAAGTTCGATCTGGCGAGAAATCATCAAGAAATCACGCGTCAAATCGGCGTGAAATTCGCCGGCGACTTCTCCATCGGATTCCTAGAAATCCATTGAAATACTGTGACAGAGCAAAGTTCTGACGATCCAAGGACACGCGTGGATGCGAGTCTGGCCGCTCTACGGTTGCACGGTTCGTTAAATCGACTCGTCAGCCGATCGTGCCGTGGAATTCGTCCCACGAAAACGTCGAAGCTATCAACGTTATCTCGGTCACTCGTAAAAAAAAATAATTTAAAAACTTGTCCCGCAGGTGGAAGTTTCCTTCCTCCTTAATCCAAATTGAAATCCTAGCTAGAACTTGTCTCTCGACGAATTGATTTTTCTTCTAATTCTTGGCTAATACCAAGGGGTAACTTTCCCATCGACAGAGAGAGAGAGCGTTCGCTGACGAATCTTTGGTGAATCTTTTTTCCTGAAAATAACTTGCAACGAAGTGTTTCCAAAAATGTTTTCCAGGTGATAATGAAAACGAGATAAACGAGTGTAAAAGTTCTTTCTGACAAGCAAGAGTGGATAATAAACGCAAAAATAAACGCAAAAAAAGAAATATATATATTTATATATAAACGATAAATATATAAACTTATTAAATATGTATATATATAAATATTAAATAAATGTAAGTATATATAAATATTGAATAAATATAAGTATATATAAATATTAAATATATATATATATTTATATATAAACGATAAATATATAAACTTATTAAATATGTATATATATATAAATATTAAATAAATGTAAGTATATATAAACATTGAATAAATATAAATATATATAAATATTTACGAAAAAAGAATATACGTTACCGAATTATTAAATTACCGATGGGCAAGAGGGATTTCGTTGGATTGCGAAATCGTGCGACATAGCGGACTTCAGAACCGGGTGTACGATTAGAAAATCAAAATATTGTCAGGAATCATTCGTCCCGTTCACGGTGATAAATTTCAATCGTCGATGATTGAAATTGCGCAATGAGAGCCAGAAAATTCGGCGAGTTTGCGTTCGATTGAGATTGATCGGCAGACAACGAAATTATTATATACGGCATAATAACGGAGGGGGAGGGAGGGAGGGGCGGGGGTTCGGTTTCGCGAGAATAGTGGGAAAATATATTCATGCTGTCTAGCTTTCGATAGCCGTCGTTTGTCATTCCATCGTAAAATTACGCCGTCCCAGCGTCAAGGGCAGAAAAGCGGGGGGGGGAGGGAGGGGGGGGTGAAAAATTCGCGAGGGATCGCGCTCGTTTGTCAGTGTTGCCCTCATTCCTGTTTTATTGAGCCGTTCATGAACAACAAATATACGATTTCTCCATCCCTTTCTTCTTTCTTGCGATCTCTCGCGAATCGATGGATCCGATTGAAACCGAGTAAATTCGGCATTCCGAAACGGAATGAAAACGAAGCTATTTTTTTTTTTGTAAAATAAACTTTAAAAAAAGAAAAAATTGCAAATGAGTCGAAGAAAGTCGTGGAGAAGCTAGTTTTTGCAAATGTACGAGAGAATATTTTCAGAACGATTCGTTTCTGAGAGCGACGAAACAAGCAAGAGAGCGTGTTTCAGTATCTCGAAACATTATCTGTCTTTGCGCGCGGGGCCACTCGTTCGACACTCGAATCCCCCTAATCTCTCAGTCCCCTATCAGATTCACCGTGCATTAGACGAGTCGTTTATCGGTCGACCGTGGCGTCAAGTTAACGAGAACCTCTCGTTTTATTTCGTCGCTCAGCCTCTGTTTTTCTCACGTGTGAACCGTAACGTTCATTGCTCAGCCGGACAGCGAATCCGTTCGAGTTAATTTAATTCGGCAAAGTTGATCGACCATGTTCGATTCCGCGTTCTCGATGAAGGAGGACCTCAAAGGATTTCTATTTAATTCAACTTCTGCAAATTGCAGCTTCGTGTGACATTGTGTGACTCTTCGTTTCGCTTTTTTTTGATTCAGAGTTAGTGTGTGACAAAGCGAAAGTCGCGACATTTTCCGAAAATATTTTGCCAACTGTTTCAATCAAATTGTTCTTAGAAAACTTGATTTGAATCATAATTCAGTTTTAGTTATTGAGTTTCGAGTTGGGATTCTTATCTCTTTTTTTAATCAACGTTAGAAATCAAACTTGCGCGTTTACTTGTGAATTTTTAAGAAATGGAA
Source organism: Tetragonisca angustula (assembly GCA_036937485.2). Lineage (NCBI taxonomy): Eukaryota > Metazoa > Arthropoda > Insecta > Hymenoptera > Apidae > Tetragonisca > Tetragonisca angustula. Next base: position 55,297 of record JAWNGG020000450.1, read on the forward strand.
ATTAATTTATCAAACATTTCTCCACGATTCGGAATATTGATCTAACTAAGCAATAGAGTGCGCGATCCTGATCTTTGATCAAATATTTCGAGTGTTTAGTTAGGCTTAAAGCCTCAGTAATTCGATAGAGCTTTCTGTTTGATAAATTTGCATACATAGAAAATGTTTCACCAAATTTTTGAGCAATTTTCTATCGAAGCTCGCGTGTATTTGTTCACAGAGCAATGCCTCACAATCAGAAATTTTGGAACAGAGGGTTTTGGAGAGAAATTCTTCAGGATTCTACGAAAATTTTTCGAAATTTTACGAAATCCTTTGAAATATTCTACAAAATTCTTCAAAATTTTGTGAAACCTCTCAGAATCCTACAAAATTCAACGAAATTTCGTGAAACTCTTCAAAATTACGTGAAATTTCATACAGCTCTGCAAAGTTCTACAATTTCGTCTGAAATTTCGCATTGTTCCAAAGAAATTTTCTCAAAACTCCATCGATTCCTTTACGATTCGATGAACTTTCTTTTCTTTTTTAACTGAACGTGGCCTCTCTGCGAAACTTGAAAAAGAAAAAGAGAACCGTTCGACAAATTTTCGATTCTTTCTACCCCGTCGTGTTTTCTATTTTAATGCTCTCGCATAAAATCTCACGGCCTCCGGGGGATTGATCGATAGATCCATTTCGCAAGTTCGCGATGGCCGATACGAATCATCGAGTCGGATTAAAGGATAATCGGGCTGTCGAAACTCTGTAACTGCTTCTCCTGCCGGTGTGTTTCAAACGCAAGTCCGACCTGATTCTCGAGGAAAGAGCGTTCGCCCGATGAAAAAGATTGTCGAGAACGATGAAGTGTGCAGCTTCATGAGAATTCGACGAATTGGCTCGAACCAGTTCCTCTCGTCTCGAGCTTTCTCGCGACATGTGCAAAATATAGAATTGGCCAGTCGCAATTGGCAATCGCTGTGACGGAGTGTAGTGTGTTATATATCATTCTGTGATCGTTTGTGAGCAATTGTTGAGCAACTTTCGACGAATTACCGCAGGAAGCTTCCGGTTCCGAAATTCCTGTTTCACGACCCTCTGAATTTGAAACGGATCGAAAGTAAAAAATTCCACACATATTGAGACGCGTACTTTCGTGAAACTAAGAAAGCAACGATCTTCTCGATACTTCTCCTTCGTGAAACACAGAATCTCAAGGGAAAAAGGAAAAATTAATTTGTTCGAAAACAAGCACGGGGAAGAAAGAGTCGTGCATAACCGGAAACGAGCCGACATCGTGAAAAAGAATCCGAGAGAGAGAGAGAGAGAGAGAGAGAGAGAGAATTCCTCCCGGGTTACGTCAGTGTTGGAAAGGTCAACCGTCTCTCGTTCTCTGCCCGGTTCCCCTTGAATGCAGAAAGAAACGCATGAGTTACGAAATGATTTTGTAATCGAACGAAGCCTCGATCATTCTCTTTTCATTTTTTTTTTTTTCTTTTCTCTTACGACCGGGTTATACGCTCGAGGACGCTCGAGGCTGCATTGCGAATTTCACGCAGCTGAGAAGCTTCTCCATTTCAATTTCATATATTTCGAGAATAATTCAATTTCAACGATTAATTGATAATTGATAATTGAGTTTAATCTCGATGGTTCAATCGTAAGTTAATTGGAGATTTTGCTTGGAGAGCAGGCACGAATAACTTCGCGAGTGACGAAACAAGCGATTATCGAAAAAGAAAAAAAACAATGAATTAATTATACTCTTTGATGTCCACGGTCTTTTCGAGAGCATTCGATGGATCGCGCGTTTTGTTCGTCAGCGCGTTCACGTTCGCGCGAAATTTTCAGGAAAATGGGGACGTGCTGCGCGTGTATTGTACGTACAGACGAATTCACGTTGTCAGACCACTGAATTAGTTGTCTCCTAGCAAGGTTTCAGTCATTGGAACCAGCGTGCCGTACAATTCCACGTATTGAGAAATTTATTCAGCAGATTTTTCACGGCGATGGGCACGCGTCCAGCTATTGATCGTCCGTCGATTTTTCATTTGCTCGTCGATCCACAATATCTGTTTTTCTTCGGTAAGAGCAGCGAGAGTGAAAGCTTCGAAATATCAAAATTTAACAACAATAACATCTTCGATGGATGAAAATTTTCATTTGTTCACAGTGATTAACAGACTGCGAATTCACAGGGAAATTGCACGGAATTGCACACAATGTGAAAGGGTGTATATACAAAATATTCAAAGTCCAGTGCTGTCTACGTATACGAAATAATTTTTGAAGATATCCATAAATTTAGCGATAAACGCCTGGTATTAAACGGATACATATAACGATACAAATTCATTTTACATTTATCTTTTATCTTCTCGCGACCAATGTTTCCATTATTTCGTCCATCCCCATACTTCGAATGCATGAATATTCACACGGTGGCCATTGTTCCTTCATTCCCCAGTGACAAAACGCAATATCCGTCGCTCGAAGTAGAATCCGGCGTCTTTAAAGAAAAAGTCGAACGTTTGAATTCTCTTTCGGACATAATGATAATGATACAAATTCAATTACGTTAGTTTCGATATAATTAAAATTACATATTCGAAACAATAAAATTTATTACGTTTAATACATTCGATTTGATTACACAATAACAGTTACAATGATAAAAATTTATTTTACTTTTCGCACAACAACGCGACGTTTCAAATGCATAAACATGCACACCGCGGCCATTATTCTTTCATTTTCCCACGTCCGACAACAAGATACAATATCTCACGCCACAATGGTATCCAGTATAATCAAACTTCGGTCAAAACTATCGGTCTGGACTATCTCCGCGGAGAGGAGCTTGGCTCCGAATTCGAAATAAGGGGGAACAAAGAAGCTTCTCTCCCCATTCCCTCCCCCTCTCCTTGTATAACCACCACGCTCGATATTCCTCCTTCATTTTCCCGGGACAGGTGTCCCCATCGGGGAATGCGATACTTGTTCCATCGTCGTCGTTGTTGTTCCACGCTGCAAAGCTCCGGATGCTTTGACACTCGTCCGAGAGCGGCATCGGTACGGCTGTTTGCCGATTTACGTCAATGCGAGATCTTCGCCAGGGACGTTCGATCTCAGACCCGCCCTCAGGGGAGTAGGTGGGAAATTTATCGTCGAGTCGAGCGTCCTTGAGCCTTGAGTTAAGGGACGTTTGGTCACTTTGAGAGATACGCGCGAGATTCATTGCCGCTTCTGACTTTGAAAGGAAATTGAAAACTACCGAGGGGAGATTTCGAACGACCTTCTTCCAGCCGTGGATCCAGTGAATCGAAATTTCGTCCAGGAATCGAAAACCATTACGTGACAAGAGACGAACGTCTCGATTTAGTGTCGCAGCGTCGTTTTAAACAGGCGGAGAGTCGCCTAACAGGCCAATAACAGAAATTTACCGCTTCTGGCTTCGTTCTTTTTTCGAGAACGAGACAACCCGAATTGTCCCGCGAAAGGAATTAACATTGCAAAAGTAATGCACGTAGAACGGGAGAGGGAAAGTCGCTTCAACAGACTGGAGACGTGAGAATCCAAGAGACGTCTGATTCGTTGAAAACGCCGCTTGATGACAGCGAAACGGGTGGTCGGGGAGAGGTTAAATTGCCTCGTTTGCATGGAAGAAGAACGGACGACTTCCAAATGACGGCAATTTCATCGGCGATCTGAAATTCAGACGACACGTGATTCGCTGAAGCGCCGCGACGCCCACTCCCGTCTCACCCCGTCCTTTTGAAATTCAATCGTTCTAATGAAGCCTCTGCGACGCGAGTAAACAAAAATCCACGTCGCGCTCCTCGTTTGCTGCTGAACGACGTTGGGGAAATTGAATTTGATCTCGTTTCGGCTCGTGATACCTTTCTCCCTTTCGCTCTCTCTCTCTCTCTCTCTCTCTTTCCCCCTCGTTACGTTGGAGAGATTAATTCCACCTTTCTCGCCAATTTCGTCCGAGATCGATGTCCAGTTTTCTCGGCCATCGATCGGGAATTTGTCGCTTTGGGGTAACAGCGTCTGAATTAGAGATCCAGTCCCCCCATGAAAATGACGGGCAAGTTTCGGTCCCGATCGGATGCAAACTTTCGTCTCCAATTGATTAAGAGAGTTTTGGGAGTGGCTAGTTGCTGGCGCATAGTTGGTAGTAAATGCAAGAGCCCCGTGGGATTTTATCACGCGTGTGTACGACGTAGAATTCCCTCTGTTGAAATTGGGTTACTTGTTATTCGTTGTCACTGTTGAAAGTTCAGTATTATCTGCTGCAGTATGATACCAATATTGCTAGTATTATTACCACTGTGCTAGTATTGTCATTACTGGTGTATTACTAGTATTATACTAGTATTATACTTTGTCATTAAATGTTACTAGTATCGTACTAGTATGTATCGCTAGTATCATCATTAAATATTACTAGTACTATACTAAGCGTTATCACCAAGTATTTAGGCAAGAAGTAACTACTTCATACTCAAATTCGCATTAACCAAGTGTTACTTGCGCGTCGAGTTTCCTCGTTAGAGGAAGACTGTTCCAACAACCACTCTCCTAGTTTCAAGTTCGTTAATAAGTGAGCATGGAGAATTGATTTAGCTTGGAAACGGTGGAAAAAAAACGGGGGAAACAAAGATGCGATACGAGAATCCATTTATCAGTAGTTGTAGTTTCAACAGGTAGAATTTCCCGGCTAGAAAGCATAACTGAAAATTGTTTTAGTTTCCGTCCCGAGCATGCCTCGGCTGGGAAGTTGCAGCAGTGAAACTGCCACGGCAGTTCGTGTCATTTATTTATGGGTAGTTTCAACGCGGCGGAGTTTCGCTGGCGAAACTGGGAGTTTTCCTTGAACGATAATGAGAAAAGAAAAGATGCCGGGAGTTGCCGGATGTTGCAGCAACGAACTACAACTTCCCAGTGGTAAAACCGTGCTTCGGTTTCCTGTCGTGGCGATACAATCGAGAGTGAAATAAATCTTAAACCGTACTTTGCCTGTGTTGCAAACGTGTGCCAAACTCTAACGACACTGTGAAAGCTCTGTGCCTGTGCGAGTGTCAGACTGTCGATCATCGAGATCCCGAGCGAATCTAGGAAAACGTTTACGAAATAAATAAAAGCCCGAGGAGAGTGTCTAAAAGTGTCTTCCATCGTTGAGTTCAACTAAACGTATCATGGCTACCCTGAGGACTGCACAATCGCTCTTAATCTAAAGATCAAGACCTCCTGCAGCGAGTAACAGCCAGATCTACGTCGACCACGATGCCCATTATCGAATCGTCTCTAAACGCTGTTTGAGAAAGGACAACTGGGGGACTGGTTTCGCCGTTTGGAATGACCGAGAGACGTGGTGGCCGAGGGAACAACGAGTTGGAATGCGGATGAAACCGAGTGACAGAAGGCTCTAACGATGTCTGGCTCTAGCGGAGGCTTGATGGACACACCGTTGCCCAGCGGCGGCCTAAAGAGATGCGGCGGTGGGATGAGCTCGCCGTCGCTGGCTGGCGGAGGGATCGCAGCGTTGTCCGGGGGGCTTCCTCGCACTCGGTCCGCCTGTGCCCTTCGGATACGATCGTCCAAGAAGGCCCTGTTCTGGGAACAGTGCTTCGAGTCACCGTCCAAGAGAGACTTGTAAGTGATGACGATTGTCGCAGCTGTTTGCTTGTTGAATCGAGGTCGACGCTCGTGTTACGGGCGTCTAGGGAATTGCTGGGGTCCCTGGGAGGATTACGACGGCGGGAAGGGAGGTTAGGATAGTCGAACGATAGCTTGGAGATTTGGGGATTTACTGTGTATTTTATGAGCTACGAATTTTGGGTTAGGTGGATTTTTAGACATTCAAATTCACGAAAGTATATACAGGGTGGGATACTTGAGTGAGACTGCCTAAATGAGTCCATTGTTTTTTAGAAACTTTGTTAATGAAAGTTATTAATGGACTCTGGATGTTTGTTGCTCAATAAATATGTAAGAAACACGTGCTATTTATGGCCCAAATATGCACGAGAAATAATAATAACTTATTAAGAATATATAAGAAGGAAAAAAACATTTCAAATAGAATATTCGCTACAATATTTTGTTTCGAACCATGAAAATCCGCAGTCTAACTGTAAGTTTCGTCAGTGGGAACTGGATTCCAAAAAATTGATTGAAACACGATTCTGCGCAAACACTGACTGAGACAAAGACCATATTAAGAGCTAGTCAGCACATTGATCGAGAAGTCTGATATCTTTTCCAACTATCGATTGCGGCTATTCGCCTGTATTTCTGACTCAGAATTGCCACGTTCGTTTCCGCCAATAGGCGCAATTCGAGGAGATTCGCCGAGTTATCTTCGAGGATTAATCACATTTTATTGACCCAGATGTGTATTATGTAGATAAACAAGAGTTTGTCGCTGATCAAACGCTCGCGTAACGTTCTAATCGATAAAGATCTGATCGATTTGATTCCTTTAAAGGGAACAGCTTTAACTCGCGGATAACAATGATTCTCAAAGGCTAATTGGATTAATAATCGGCGCTCGTTCCTCGCCGAAAATGTGACAAACGACGTTCAAAATCGAAATCGTAAGTTGATAAAGATACTCTTGAGCTGTGATCGTTGTCTGGACAAATGTTTCACGTCTCGTAGCACACATAAAACGAACGAAAATGACTAATCCTTGCAACGAAAGAAATTCTCCGAAACTTTTCCAATATTTCCCAGAAGAAAAGAGTCAACTCTCTCAATAACATTGCCGAAAAATTTGATCGACGACGTTAGTAACTTTTTCTACCTCGTTGCAACTTGAGAATACAATTGGTTCGATATTATTGTACAGAAGGTCCATTCGTAGATGAATCGAAGCGCCGTCCACGTTTATCGGCCCGACGTATCTGCATAATGAATCAGCCGAATGTCTGTCACGTAGTATAATAAATCCGCGCGTTGGACGAGAGCCAGAGCCTCGTTTGAAGTTGTCCAGTCTAAATTCGCACGATCTTGCCTTCCTAGATCCGCGCTTGCTCGCCGAACAAATAAATGTGAAACACTCGTACTTCGTACATTTCCAATGCCATTGTTGTACTATCTATTACCAATCATTCTACATTTTATATCGCGATATAATGTTTCTACAGTCCGGCGTGGCGAAAAGATTCCTTTCAACGTGGGTGAGACTTCGCCAAGTTCCGAACTCACGAAGGGCAACGATTGATTGTTCGAAATAACGAGGATTTAATCTCGGCGATGATCTGGCCGTCTGTCCCGTTCTAAATGGAATGGGAATTGCGTCTGATACGTTAATCACGCTTTCATCAGACCGGCTTCACCGGTCGAATCGAATTATTCTTCCCAATTAATGAAACGCTATCACTCGGAAACGAGATTTTCATCTGTGCAAGATTGTAATTGGATCCGCCCCCCCCCCCTCCTTTCTTCCTCTGTACGGTTCCAATTTGCAAAATGAGCTAAATGGCGTGTATAAAATAATTTTCATTCTTTCACTGCGAGTATCGAGCAACGTCTTGACTTTCAAGACATACATCGTTCGAAATGCGTCGCCTTGTTGTTGCAGAATTTTTCTAGAGTGGCACCGTGACTTCTTCAGTTTCGAATTTTTTTCACTTTAGAATACTTATAGAAGACTGTAACTTTGCTACAGAATTACTTTAGACTAGAGCGAAATGTAGAATTTTTTTTATTACTCTATGGAATAGAATTCTACGGAGTAGAAATACATTTGTGTATCTGTCTGTTTTTTCGATATTGTTTCGTGTAGCTATTTTTTCTTTTTCCTTTTTTTTTTTTCCAAAGTTTGGTCGAACGTATTCAACAAGTTCCACCAACGCGTACCATCGTTTCCCGTGCAGCGCTTGCCTGCACGTAAGCCCGATAAATACGAAACTGAAAGGAGTATCGCTCGCGAAGCTTACATAATTGAACGATTCTGCTCGTACGTCAATCACATTTCAGATTTTCTCGATTCAGAATAGAAAGCGGGTTTGCGATCCGATAACACGACGCGGAACATGAGCGGAGAAAAGCGTTGCCATGAAAATATAAACAAACGAAAAAGGAAAAAAGAAGGAAGCGAATGAGGATTGTGGCCACTTTTTCGTAGAAGGAATGTGAAAAATTTTCTAATAAAATTGAAATCAACCGACGACGCCTCTGTTAAAAACACGAAATTTCAAACATATATTGGCTCTTTCGTTTTGTCGTTTACATCGTCAAATCGTTGGAGGAGCAAGTTTCGACTTGAGGAGAAAAGCGTTGCCATGAAAATATAAACAAACGAAAAAGGAAAAAAGAAGGAAGCGAATGAGGATTGTGGCCACTTTTTCGTAGAAGGAATGTGAAAAATTTTCTAATAAAATTGAAATCAACCGACGACGCCTCTGTTAAAAACACGAAATTTCAAACATATATTGGCTCTTTCGTTTTGTCGTTTACATCGTCAAATCGTTGGAGGAGCAAGTTTCGACTTGAGGAGGGAATAAACAGTTCTAATTAGAAATTCTGAATGAAAGCGCGAGTGGAGAGGGTGCCGAAAGGGTCCACGGGTGGTTCGCTATGGAAACTCGCCTCTTTGTAGGGGCGACCCACTTAAATTTCCTTAAAAAACACCAGTTCTTTCTCTTTTTCTCCTCGTGTTCCTTCTGGGCACTTTGCTGCTGCCTCGTACAACTGAAGTCTGAAGCCAAAAAGGGAAACACGCCCTTTCATCCTCTACATTTTCCACTTTGAATCTTTTATCGTTCCCCCTTCGCCGACGTGAAGTTCAATTTTTTTCCCCCGAATGTAAATTATTCTTATTGACTCGTTTCAAATGCACTTCAATACACATACGTTTCAGACGTCAGTTTGTCAATCGATTGCGTTGTTGCGTAAATTTCTGAAATTGAAGCAAGCTGATAATGTTGCAGAGATAAGACAAGATAACCTAGAATATTGACGATCGTTTCCCCCCCCCCCCTCAGTTTCAGCCTCTGTCCAGCATTTATAAACGTCAAAAATCGTAGATAAAGTGGGAACACGACCGGTATTTACCATTCCGAGCATTCGCGGCACGCGTTGACCCAAAAACCATCCCCCGGCCTCATCAGTTTCGCCGGCGTGGCACCGATTCAGCCGCTCGAATCGAATAAATACGGATAAAGCCGGGACACGGGATTCTTGCCCGCGGGATCCACGCGTTTCTGGAGCGCTTTTAATGACGAACGTCGAGGAGGAGGCGTTCAAGTTTTATTGCGCCTTGGAACATAGGGATAAATATAGCTCGTACAGTCTTTAAATGAATTAGTTATAGCTTTCTAAATGAATGTAGTTTGTGTATAGCATTGACTTCAAAAAATTGTACCAGCGGAGAAATTTGAAAAATTTCGAAACTGTTGGTGCAGATGAAAACTGTTACGGAAATTGGTGAAAAGGGAAAACTGTCGAGTAACTGCGAAAACTTTAAGAAATTCTGACGAAACTTCGAGAGAACTGTAATTTATAATTTCAGAGGTTACGCTAGCAGAAAAATTTCGAAAATTAGTGTAAACAAAGCTGAACGAATCTGTAGTTATAGAAACTGTTGAAGAAATTCCAAAGACTGCCGAGTAATTACGAAAACTTCAAGAAATTCTTACAAAAGATTGAAAAAAACTCTAGTTTTTTTTATAGTTTCAAGAGTCGTACCGGCAGCAAAAAATTTCGAAAATTCGCGTAAACGAGACTAAACGAATCTATAGCCACGCTTAATATTGTCAGCGATCAGCAGACGCCAGAGGAAATTTTCTCCAGTTTTTTAAAAAAAATTATACGAGCGCCTCGAAACGTCGAGAACAAATAACACGCCTTCAAACTATATTACGCGAGACTGTGATACCTATTTTTCTCAATTCAATCGATTCGTTAATATCTGACTAAGGAGAACAAGCTTCGGTCGGTGTCACGTGACTCTTTTAACTTTGGAAGAGTATTCAGGCCAATATCTCTACGAATCTCTCAGAAGAATCTTCGCTGGCAAAATCTGTTCTTTTTTTTTTTGTTTTTGTTTTTTTCTGATTCAGAATATTCGGAATAATATCTTTCTAGTTGGACGAAAGACACTTTCGCATGGAGAAGTGTATAGTCTTGATGAGATTGGATCTGTGCTCTGGGAACCAATAGTGATTGCCGTGGTTATTGAGCTGGGGACAGCGCTGATCAGAACGGAACCTCTGAATAACATGGTTAATTGGTTCCACGCTGTTGAGAATCGTGTTATGGCTGACGTGTGATTTGTACGATAGACTGTCTTCTCTCCACGTGTCATTATTAGATTGGGTTTTTTTTTCTTCTTATGAGAAATTTTGAGCCGTTTGTCCGAGAACTTCGAGCGGTGCACTGATTTACGTGATTGGCTGCTCAGGCTATTTTTGAGAAGGAAATCCAGCAAGAAACCTTTGCTGGCTTCATTAGAACTGGGGGATTAGGCACGTTTCATACCGAAAATATTTCACGCGTTTGCTGACGAATAATTATTTTTAGAGATTGTATTATATTAATTTCGATTGACGAAAGAAATTGATTTGTGAAAAAATGTTCGACAGAATGAAATAGAGAAAAAAAATTCTGAAATAACAAACATAATTATTCCAAAGTTTAATAGTATTTTTAAATATAACGTACGAGCTCCTAAAAATATTCTTTCACGAATAATATCTGGAGATCACAGAGTTGTAATAAAAAGTTAAATTCACAACCGTAATAGTAAATAAAAAGTATAAGATTTTTATGTAAATTCGTGTTTTAATTCTTATTGTTGAAACTTATTTTATTGAGTGGAATAATTGGTCTAATTTCGTGGAAGAGGGAACGAGGGAGTCTTGCCCAATTTTCGCAACACGCTCAGCGTTGTTAGAGGGAGAGACCGTCTGACCTAAATAAGGGATAGTTCACTTACCAGGAAGAAATCGTTTTCGATATACAGATCGCCCCTGATAGTCAACCCTCCTCTAACATGGTTTATTCGAAACTTAGCAACACAAACCAAAGTGGTTGTATATTTTGTGTTGAAATAATACAAATCCGAGGAACACGTTCTGTACTCGAATGTAAAAGCAAAGATATCGTTCTACAGAAACGCGAATTTATTCCAAATATTCATTCCGATCATTTCTAAATTCCACCCTCCTCCCCCCCCCATCGATAATTTTCAGAAATAACGGAATTTGGAAATTGGCAAAACTCTAGTCAGCGAAATTTTCTGAATCGCTTTCACCGATAATATAAAGCAGTTCCAAACAGAGCTCTCTCGACACTTTCGACGAATATTTATAAACCGAAGCGTTCATTCGACGCGAAGCGAGTTTCGCTCGCTGATCCAGTGGACGATAGTAATTAAAAGTCGGAATGAAATGAACGTTTCTCCCAGGTGAATCCGATTGCGCTTCCGGTTCAATTTCGTTCAATATCCAGGGGAGAAGAAGAATAAAGTGATTAAAAAAAAAAAAAAGAAAAGAAAAGGAGAGAAAGATATTCACTTTGCAAGATATATTTCCCTTTCGTTCAAAGCGAAACCACGTTTCGAATGGAGCTCGAAATGGAAGCGAGAAGGCTCGAAACGTTCCTCTTTTCAAAACAGCGAGTATCGAGCAAACAGCGCGCATCGATTTTTTTTTTTTTTTCGCTCGGCGGCGTTGCTTTATTACGCGGCAGCGTGCGATGGTGAAAGAAGGGAAGAAAGCTGTAGCCAGCTAATTATACACATTGTAACGAGATAAAAGTCTATTTTCAATGTGCTTTGCCCCCGTCTACCCCTTTCCCGAGTCGAAATACCATCGTTCAAACCGTCGTTCGTTTCCGATTTCCAAAGTGAGAAGCGACTGCTCGCCGAGTGAGAGAGAGAGTGAAAGAGAGTTTCCATTAATTAAATCACGCGCCTTCCCACGCGCGAACGCGTACACGTGCGTGAATTATTTCACCGCTCCTGGACAGCGAGAATTTACCCCCCCGTTGTGGAAGGACAAAGGTCAAAATCGCCGGTGCGTCGTTTAATCTCTCGTCGGTCTAATGCTAAAAGCTCCTCATTGATATTCACGGGTTGTTAATCAATCGATCGTGCTTAGACGAATTGGCTTATGATCCCGGAGGAGGATTCTCGTAAACGGGCAGGTGCTCGCGATTACTCGAAAACGTTTGATTATCAATCGATGTTGACTGGTGGCTGATTATTGAAATGTTGTTGCGTCACTTGATCTCCACGGGTTTGATCGACGATTTTCTAATTGAACGATAAACGACTGACGAATAAAATAAAATTCGAACTGCAGCGGACGACTTCTACTAAATTTTTGTGCTGATGTTGCACCGTTGATTGCTGCTTGACCAACAGTTGAATAAATATAAACTAGTATATAGTAATTACAACAGATAACAGTGTATCTGGTAATATAGTGATTGAAATTATTTCCGCGACTGAGAAGTAAAGTGAAATTTTATTCGAGTCGCACTGCAAAATATTTCGTTGGGAAAAAAGATGATCTCGATGATATTACACTCGAGCGCAATGTAATAATTACGAGATACGAATAAACGTGAACTGCACGGTGTAGAATTTGCAACGAGAACGCCACGCCTGCATGATTTTAGACCGCAGCTTTTGGGAATACGAAGCAAAAACCTCGAGTTCATTGCAAGCTGAATGCAATTCGCCCATTAAAACCCTCCCCTCATTGTACAACGCTTGGAGCAAGGACGACACGCGGAGAACTGATCTTCTTTTTAATTCTTCTTGCAGCCATGGCGAGGACCTCATCGTCACGCCGTTCGCGCAGATCCTTGCCTCGCTGCGCTCGGTCAGGAACAACTTCCTGTCGCTTACGAACGTGCCCACGAACAAGTGAGTATCGACTTCTTTCACAAATATTCAGAGTCGAATTAAAATTATTTATCGAAAGGATCGTTCGTCGCTGGTTATTTATTGATAATAATCATTACCAAATCCTCTGATAATATTCCGCTCGTAGAATTTTGCAAGTGTTTGGCAAAGTACTCGCAGCTTGCCAATAGATCGTAAAATTCTGTAACTGCTGTTAGTGTAATACAAACGTGCGGCAATAAAGTATAACGAACGACAAATGTCAAGACTGCACGGCCGAAATTTGAAAAATGGCGTCGAAACGAGAAAACAAGTCGATGTTGTAAAACGATAAAAATATTTCAGATAGCGCGTGTTATTATTATTGTGCGAAGATTTTACTGTTCGACCACCAACATACGCTTGTAATCTCAAGTAAATAGCACGTCGTCGACAAACAATTCCAAACGCACATGCACGATATCAACTTTTTTTTAGATTTTATTGAATTTCGACGACGAATGTGAACAAAGAGCAATTATTGTAGAAAATTATTGTAATTCGTGTAATGGAGTTCGATACAACGCGAATTCGTCAGTCAGTTGCAACTGATAAATCGATGTTGCGTATGTTGTACGAAAAATTGTGTTAAACGTGTATTTATGTAACATAAATCATGATGTGTAATATGTATTGCAACTATATTACGTATAATACAAATTGCATTTTATCAAACATTCTGTGCCAGCAGAATTGTAGATTGTGTCCCTTTAAATAGAGATTCAGAACAGAGATATTATTGCCCCTTTGTATCTCTGCGGAGAGACAAAGAGAAAAACGAGAATTGTACACCGCTGACGCAAAATATTTGAGAAATTGTAATTTCTGTTACACGTTATTCTGCTTATATAATTGTACACTATGATTTATATTACAATTATGTATCATTAGTAAAAACATTTCCCGATACTTTTGTCTACAGATCACGAAGGAGTAGCGGTGCACAGGGTAGTAGCACGCCGCAGCCACGGATCCTGGCACCAGGAGGTAAGAAAAATTCAAAATTAACTAAAATTAAAAAAAAAAAAAAAAAGAAAAAATAAAAGAAATCATCGGATCCGAGATATCTCCACTCACAAATTTTCCGCAACAGTTACACTTTGCCTTCGGTTTTCCGCAGTCTCCCACTAGTTCTTCGAAGTTTCTCTTCCTGAAGTTTTAGTCCAACTCGCTGCAGTGGCAAACGCAATCGACGTGAAAATAATTACACGCAAGTTGGAAATCCTTCCAACTTCGCTGCTATCCATCATCCTCGCGGGAACTATATCCCTCGCGTCTTCGGGCTCCAGCTTAAAGTCCAAGCTTAATTATCCTAATTGTCCCTCGGTGACCCCGTGGCAGAGAGCTCGAATCTTGTTGTGTTCGGCGCGCGAAGGATTCACACGAGACCTCTCGAAATTGTTCGAAGTTGCCACCTTCTTCTCCTTATTTTTCTTCGTGCCCTTTGTGTCGCCGTTCGACGCGTCTTCTGACGTCAATCCACTTTCCTCCCCCCCCCCCTCCACCTCCCCCTTTTTTGTTCCTCCCGATTGATCTCTCCTCCGCTTCATTTATGCAGCCTCTCTCATCTTTAACGAGCTTCACGATCACGTTCTCTCTTGTTCCCTCCTCGGTGGTCTCTGTTCAGCCACTCGCTTCTCGCAGCCTCCCTGCGTCTTTTCGTTTCTACGAGACGCGCACAATAACCCGGTCGAGCCCTCTCCACACACTCGGTTCACATCCGTTTCCGTTCGCCGTCGCGATATTTGTGGAAAAACGAGAACGAAGGATCTCATTAACTTGTCTGCGTGAACGACTCTGAGATTTTCTTTTGCGAGAATTAGTTTCAGCCGAGTGTGGGCGACTCGAGGGTCTCTCCCGAGCGAGTCGAGATCTCTTGCCTTGATTATTCAGACGGAGTTTTTGTTTCTCTCGGTAAAAACCGTGGGAAGGAGATCCCGAGATCTCTTCTCTGCACAGAGTGTGCAAAATATCTTTACCTTTTTGTACGAAATACGTTTTTTTTTTTTTTCTAAGTAAAGTTAAATTAAATTTAAATTTAAACTGTTGGATTAACCAAGTTCTTGAAGGAAGAGAAAGCAGAGGAGAATACACGCCGAGTGAAAGAGTTCGGATTTTAACGAACCGACTGCGATTAACAATTGTAATTTTCATTAAACCGATGTAAACGACGATAATTTCAGTTTTTTTCTTTTTTTTTTTTTTTTTTAAACGACGGATTGTAACTTTGTTAAAAGAGATCGCGCAACGATTCATTTGCTCTCGTTTCAAAGGGCCCGGGGGCTACTTCTTTGACAGTCGTGAGCTCGTTTCTTTTCAAACATGATTTTACGTCGTGCAACGAGCGGAAGACCGAG